>ML335407.1:0-67116 GCA_005239505.1 Nicotiana paniculata | reverse complement strand
CTAATTAATTTAGCGAGATTTTGTAGGATTATACGATAGGTAAAAATCACGTGCTCACACACTCCGATCTCCTCCATTTCTGCTAGGGCCACCATTTCTAAGTTGGCCCACTTTGTATCCTGCTCGCACAGGCGGTTGAGGCTTATCCTTCCGAGTTTCCACTTGATAGTCCCCAAGGCATTCCGCTGCTTGGATTTCTTTGGGTAGGTTATATACCCTTTGTCTTTGCAGCTCCATACGGGCATAAGGTTTCAACCCTTCCAGGCATGTGAAGAGTTTTTCTTTCTCCCCACATGTCACGTATGTCCAGCATGAGCGCGGAGCATTCTCGCACGTAATCCTGCACTGATTTGGTGTGGTGGAGCTCCCGTGGCTTTCTTCTTACATTGTACTCAACATTTTCGGGGAAGAACTGTAGGCGTATGGATGCCTTCAGTTCTGCCCATGTTTCTAGAGCATCTTCACCGGCCTTGATGGCTTTGTACTTCGCCCGCCACCAGAGTTCAGCATCACCCTTGAAGATACAAGGCAACAGTTGCTACCTTCTTAGCTTCTTCTAGGCCCCCCGCGACATTGAAGTATTGTTCAATGTCGAAGATGAACTTTTCCACTTCTGTAGCATTTCGAGCTCCACCGTATGGCTTTGGCTCAGGAATTTTCAGTTTTTGTGCCACGGGGGCGAGGTTCGCAGCACCCCCGATTTGGTTTACGCCTCCTCGAAGCAGGCCTTGTAAAGCAGCATTGACAACATTGAGTTGGCCTGTCAAATTGTCTATAGTTTGTTGCATGGCAGTCACCATGTCTGCCTCTTGTGCCCTATAGAATAAATCCTCGGCACGCTCATGCTGGAGGCCCTCGAATTTACCAAAAGTTTTGGTTGCTTATGTGGCTGCCATTTGCCGGTCTCCTTTAGTGTCGCGACAGATATTTTCTATGTCAACTTCTGCCTGGAACATTCTGCGGTCTAGGTGGTCCAACCTTTGCACTAGGCTGGTTCTTAGTTCAATCATTGTATCCACGTGAGTCATAATACGTCAACCGTCTCTTCAAGGGACGCAATGCGGTCCCCATGATTCACCATGGTCAGAAATGGTGGTAATGGCAATGTGTTCCCTCGTCCGATGTCGAGCCTAGGTTTGATACCAACTGTTATGCGGAGACTTCTTGAGATTCCTTGGAATGACGACGTAAGGCTAAGTAATTGATGTCAGTGCAATTATTGTCTGCCAATTGAGGTCCCCTCCGTACACTAGAGAAGATTAACAGTGTCGTACAGGAAAACCAATGTCAAGAGCAATTGAGAGAATAGAAATGAGAGTTGAGAATAAACGAAAGCTTGATTGCATTAATGAAAGCTATTACAGAAAAGCAACACGGTGTCGAGGGGGAGAGACACCAGTATAGGGAATTGTTTGCTTGCTAGAAAGTTTGATTGTTTAATCCCCCCTAATAGTGCTTAAAAAAAATAAACCAAAGTTACAAGACTTGATCTAACTGAGCTAGATAAACATATTGGAAGTAGATGGAATGAAACTACACTATATTTACAATAAAAAGGACTAAGTTTTCGACAAGGTAGAAACATCTCCGTTATCAGCAACCTTATTTTTGGCATCACAGTCTGCGTGCGCGACGTTATCTGCGTGTGTGGCGCTATTGGCATCTGCCTGTGGCTAGGCGTTGGTGGGGGATATCGGTGGGGCGACAGAAGCACATGCGCACTTGTCACTTGGCGCATCCAAGACCACGGGGTCATCCATGGAGCTAGACGTTGGGAGGCTTGCCAGGACGCCACGGGACGCGTTCAAGGGGTCATTACACACAGTCACACACTATTCTATTTATTGGCAATAAAATTAGCCAAGAAATATAAGAAGAAAGATTCCAAAATGAAATGTTTTTTGCGTTCTTAGGCTCACCCTATATTTGCATATGACATTAAAACACCAGATTTTCCTAATGACGAGCTCTCCCCTGATCATTGTATGTGTGCATGACAGTGGCATCGAGGGTGTGTGACTAAGTCATGGGCGCCAGTTTGAGGGCATGGCATCAGGGTGGAGTAGTGTCAAAGGACCAAGGCTAGGCGCAGTGTCAGGCTTGGGCGTGTGCAACAACTGTGCACAAATTATGCACATGATGTGCACATGGAGAAGTTGGCAGTTCCCTTGCAATTGTAACTACTTGTAGCATGTTTCCTTAAGTTTGAAGCACTTTTGTGATATGAATTTGAATGCCTAGGCAGTTGGAGATATCAACTGCACATTAGTTTTAGTGAAACAAAACAGCTTTATATATCACCAATACTGCACATTAGTTTTTATCGGCCTTGACCCCAACAAGTGTGCCAAAGGCTATCACATGTGTTATAAATGTGCAGCCTTGGCCTTAGACGAAATCAGAGAAGAAGAGAGTGAAAGACTTGTCATTTCACTAAGGGACACTAGGAAGAAACGTGAGGATTTCGAGAGATTGTTGAACATGCAACAATCAGCTAGTAATTGTGTCTAGTCGAAGTTGAAGTCGAGTTGTGGCCGACTTGTGGTCATAACTAGTGAGGGCCCCTTTGTATATTTTGATATTAAAGCAAAGATTGGGAAATCTTTTCATATTAGATTATGTCTTTACTTTACTACTAAAAATAATCTAAGTCCCTAAGAAGTTTAAATGTTGAAAAGGCTGAGTCAGGTCTACACAGCACTGTCGCATAGTGGGCGAACCTCGGGCATAGAAAATCAGCCATGTGATACCTACTGTCACAGGCGCATTTTATGTCACTATAAAATAGCCTGTGCGGCAGCCAAGTCTCACACTTGACTTCAGCCTGCTCCAACACTTAGCAAAAATTCCAGCAACTTTGGACTTAGATTATTTTTAGGCAACTTCAACGTAGTAAGTTTAGATACTGATTTAGGCAACGAAAATATGACTAAGGCAACATAAATTAAAGAAAAACACAAGGCACAATATACAGGAAAAATATTTCCCAAATTTGTATTTGACTCGAGCATACAAAGAAACCCAACTCGAAGTACATCCGCGTACGAAAGAAGATCACTCTTGACCCTCACAAGACTACTCTTAGATTTAAACGTTTCACTCTTGAAAACCAGACTTAGAACTCTTTCCTAACTCAATTGTGCACTCATACACGTATTTTTCACTTCCTATAAAAGTATAAAGGTGCTGCCCATTTATAACAACATGAGACAACCCACTTTGCCCCTTTTTAGGCTTAGCCACTTGCCCACTCAGCCCACTACTTTAGCCTAGTGTAGTTGACAACCTCCAACTACTAGGATCATGTAAATCATGCTAAAAAATAGTGGGATCATAGCCCAAAAATGTGCAACCACTGCTGCCATCAGTTTAGCAAAGCTCAATTGCTGCCCATGTGCACAGCATGTGCCGGTAACCGCCCTTGACTTGGTCAATCTGAAGTTTGCTGCCCATTTTAGTGCCTTGGCTTGAACCAGGCGCCAATGCCACGTACTCAGCTGCACTTTAGCCACAATTTTTCCTTGCCATTGCCCACGAACTTGGCCCGTTTTTGCCGCAACTCAATGCCATGCCAAATCTGTCCGCACACTGCCTTCCCGTTGCACTTTGGCCTGCCTTTGCCACTTCGTTTTTGCCTTGCCTTGGCATCAATGCCTCATGACTTGATGCCTTTGTCATGATCAAGTGTCACCCTCCGCCCGCAACTCATTGTCAAGCCCTTGCCAAGCTGCCTCGCCTCTGTCAAAGCCTTGGCCATCACTTTCCTGTTTCCCATTTTTTCCTTGGTGCTGCTCATGCACCTCAGCTTGGCAACACTCTTGTTGCCACATGAAAACACTCTTGTTGTCAAGTCGAGCTCAATTGGCGGAGGTCTAACAAACCACCCACACCCTTTGAAACTCGATGTCCTCGTCGAGTTTAGCTCAATTTATGAGTCTTAAGGGGCTGACAAGCAACGCCTCTTGACCCTTTTTCTCTTCAGCCACAATTGCATTCACTCCAGCCACGTTATTGCCGTTGGTCATTGCCTCTAATGCAGCCCTCTTATCCGCGGCAGTCATAGCATTCAACACTGCCTTCTTTGGACAGTCCTTTGCTCGGTGTGGCCCATCACAAATGTAACAACCACCAAATTTTCTGCCCTGCTCCTTGTATTTTGAAGTTCCAGCCTCTTGCTTTCCCTTCCCCTTGTCTTCATTTGCATTGTTATTTTCACATTTCTTCCACTCATTTGCCTTGTCTTTCCTTCCCTCGTTAGACTTTGAAGCAGAAGTCTCCTCTCCCAAGTGAAAATCACCCAATGCATCCGCCGCAGCCACAGCACTAGCAAGGTTTTGAATATTCTGCCTTGGCAACTCAAGTTGTGCCCATTGTTGCAGCCAGCTCATGAAGTTGTGCAACTTGTCTTCTTCCGACATGTTGCTAATGCTCAACATCAAAGAAGTGAATTTTTTGACATATACTCTAACTGATCTGGTTTGCCTCAGCTTTTTCAGTTTGTCCCTAGCAATCCAAGACGTATTTCTAGGAAGGAACTGATCCTTCAATTCCTTTCTAAGACGCTCCCACGACTCAATCTTTGGTCTGCCCAAACTTTCATCTTCAGCCACACGAGTGCGCCACCATAACTTAGCATCGTCACTCAAATACATGCTAGTCAAGGTTACTTTCTCTTTCTCATCTTGCACACGAATAGCGTGAAAGTACTGCTCCATATCCCAAAGAAAATTCTCCGATTCACGTGCACTCCTTGTACCACCAAATTCCTTAGGTTCTGCGATCCTTACCTTGAGACGATCAGCACCACATTGAGGAGCATCCTCGCCCACAGCACGTCGTAACACCACTGTCTCATTCCTTAGATTCGCATTCTCTTGACTTAGCTTTGCCAATTATGCCTCAAGGTAGGCAAGCCTTGTCACGAGAGTTTGAATTTCTTCACCTTCGGGGACATTTCCCACCAATGCCTCCAGTTTCGTTAGCCTTTCCCGCAGTTCGTTGTTACCACCGACCATGTTCTCAAACAAGACCACGAAATCTGTCATTGTCGGTCGTGCCTCCATCATGAACCTGCTCTGCTCTGATACCAGTTGTCACAGGCACGTTTTATGTCACTCCAAAATAGCCTGCGGGGCAGCCAAGTCTCACACTTGACTTCAGCATGCTCTAACACTTAGCCAAAATTCCAGCAACTTTGGACTTAGATTATTTTTAGGCAACTTCAACGTAGTAAGTTTAGATACTGATTTAGGCAACGAAAATATGACTTAGGAAACAGAAATTAAAGTAAAACACAAGGCACAATGTATAGGAAAAATCTTTCCCAACTTTGTATTTGACTCGAGCATACAAAGAAACTCAACTCGAAGTACATCCGCGTACAAAAGAAGATCACTCTTGACGCTCACAAGACTACTCTTAGCTTTAAACATTTTCACTCTTGAAAACCAGATTTAGGACTCTTTCCTAACTCAATTATGCACTCATACACTTTTTCACTTCCTACAAAAGCATAAAGGTGCTGCCCATTTATAACAACATGGGACAACCCACGTTGCCCCCTTTTTAGGCTTAGACACTTGCCCACTCAGCCCACTACTTTAGCCTAGTGTAGTTGACAACCCCCAACTATTAGGATCATGTAAATCATGCTAAAAGATAGTGGGATCATGGCCCAAAAACATGAAACCACTGCTGCCATCAGTTTAGCAAAGCTCAACTGCTGCCCATGTGCACAGCATGTGCCGGTAACCGCCCTTGAGTTGGTCAATCTAAAGTTTGCTGCCCATTTTCGTGCCTTGGCTTGAACCAGGCGCCAATGCCATGTACTCAGCTGCATTTTAGCCACAATTTTTCCTTGCCATTGCCTACGAACTTGGCCCGTTTTTGCCGCAACTCAATGCCATGCCAAATCTGTCCGCACACTGCCTTCCCGTTGCACTTTGGCCTGCCTTTGCCACTTCGTTTTTGCCTTGCCTTGGCGTCAATGCCTCATGACTTGATGCCTTTGTCATGATCAAGTGTCACCCTCCGCCCGCAACTCATTGTCAAGCCCTTGCCAAGCTGCCTCGCCTCCGTCAAAGCCTCTGCCATCACTTTCCTGTTTTCCATTTTTTCCTTGGTGCTTCTCATGCACCTCAGCTTGGCAACACTCTTGTTGCCACATGACAACACTCTTATTGTCAAGTCGAGCTCAATTGGCGGAGGTCTAACACCTACCATGATGGTGATGGGTGATAGAGAATTAGGGTTCAATTCCGGAGAGGGAGCTTGAGAAATGGCTACCACATCCAAGGAAAGCAGCAGGCGTGCAAATTACTCAATGACACGGGGAGGTAGTGACAATAAATTATAATATCGGACTCTTTGAGTCTGGTAATTGGAATGAGTACAATCCAAATCCCTTGATGAGGTTCATTGGAGGGCAAGTTTGGTGCCAGCAGCCGCGGTAATTCCAACTCCAATAATGTATATTTAAATTGCTATCGTTAAAAAGTTCGTAGTTGGACTTTGGGATAGGCTGGCCGGTTCACCCTATGTCCAAGTATAATTGTTTGAATTTCAATCTATGAACACTGAATAGTGTTAAAAAGACTGAACTACCATCAACTCTCCGCTGTCGTCCAACGGTTAGGTTAGGATGCCTGGCTTTCACCGACGAGACACGCGTTTGATTCCCGGCAACGGAATAGTGTTTATTTTTTCACTGTTTAATAGTGTCATTTGACTGATTTTCAGTCCTAAGTTAGAGAGATTAATTCAACTTTTAATATATTACCCAACCTTACCTAGGATATCTACCTGCTGAATTTTCAGTTTATTCTATGGCTGGACTTAAATTTGGGACCTGTCTAGCAAAAATCATCTTATATCATACGTGGTTTTCCACCTTCGGTTATGTTCTGTTACTGCGTAAAATCATATTATTAAAGGGGAAGAGATCAAATTGAAAATGTACTTCAAAATCTGTTCATGAACTATCAGTAAGATGCATTAGAGTTTGTTATATCTTTTGTAATCTTAACACACTTGGCATGAAAATGCTGGTAACTAGATCAAATGTCAAGAATATTACTACGGTATATGGTGAGAACAAAAATATCAAGTCACTAGCTTATTGACTTGGTAAATGGTAGAGGTATGCTCACAAACAAGTTTGTCAATTTTTTCAGATGACACTACCTGCGACTTGATTTGTTCTGGACCAGCTCCAAGTTCAATTGCAGATCAAGTCTATTGGAAGGGCAAAATAAGGATAGGCATTCAGGCCTTGTCCCTTGGCTACTGAAGAACCAAATAAGCATGCAAGAAACATGAAAAACTCGAAAAGACATGGGGTGCTCAATCAGAAACACTATCATTTCATTCTCCATATGAGTTTGTCGTTCTAATGTGGACTCTCACCAGGACTTAGTATTGTACTAAATTTGATGCGGAAATAACGCTATGGTATTTACCCTACGAATAACCAAAGCTTTTGAGACATGCAGATTTTGACTAAATGCTAGCGACCAACAAATAAGAATAATACAAGAAAAAAAATTTAAAAAGAAAAAAGAAAAAGAGAGAAAGCAGCAACTCCCTTTCTTACAGGAAAACCAAGGAGCATATGACCCCCATTCAATTTTTATAAATAACTTGGGAGAAAATTTTTTACAAAGCAAAAACAGGCCTGCAACTTCCCTTGCAAAATCATTTAAATGAAGTGAGGCCAAAACGAACTGCTACATCTGTTAACTCATATGCCCCTAAAGTTAGCTGGATCAAATTTCAGCCAACATGCTGTTCCTGGCAAAAACTTGGCCATTTACAACCTCATTATACACTGTCAATTACCGTCCTATGTACAACAGCTTGAGGAGACCTGCCAGTCTCCCATCCCACAAAGCTTTCTACATTGACCAACAACAACATATGCGACCAACTCGTTCCCGAGTCCTACATCTGGAGCCACTAGGCACTTGCACACGAAATATCATATGCTTCATGTCTTCCAGAAAGTGCCAATATACAGATCTCCTGTTTCCTTGGATCTGTTCCAAGGCAGAAATCTTATCAACGGTTACTGTGCAACGTGGAATAACGAACCCATGCTTCTCTCCGAGCAGAGTGAAACCTTTCAGGCCATTCTTTAATTGCCCCTAAGAAGCCATGTATATTTTTTGAATACAAAACACACCTTGCTAATCCCACAATCACCCCTGACTAATTGCTGTTTTCAAGCTCTCTTCAGAGAGAGTCCATGAAAGCAAATGTCCCCCAGAATCTCCGCTCAACAACTGTTTCAGATCACTAGTAAGGTGGAGGGAAGTTACAGGATGCTTGTGAAACTTTAGTACCTTGTGAAGGATCAACCTATACTCTGGTACTCTATCCCCGAGTCCTAACCCTCCAGTAGGATTGCCACTTGATTTACTTTGGGCACTCTCCTCACAAGAGCAATGTACCATTTTCCAAATTTTAATGGCTCCACTCTGGTGGCCTGAGATATACCACTTAGTTTCCAGCCAATCAGAGAATGTGCAACCAGCAAGTGAAAGGATAAAGTCTGATGGAAGCTGTGATGTGTTGATGACAGCAAGGCACTCCCCATTGATGCTCCAAACAGCAAGCATTACACCGGCAGCAGTAATAATTTCCCCAGTCAGGTCATTTACATAAATTGCTGAAACAGGAGCGGGTAACTCAGGAAGCTGCCTCACAAAAACCATGGAGCTCAAATCCCACAAGATAACAGTGCAGTCGTCCGATCCACTCACAATCATCATGTATGGCTGACTAACTTGTAGGCATGTGATTTTGCCAGTATGAGCACAGAGAGCCTTCTCCAACTGCAGGCGCCTTACAGAACGGGGTGCCTCCTTACCGATCCTCCAAACACAAACCAATCCCTCATCAGCCCCTGTAACTAGAATATGACCGTCGTGACTAGCACTGGCACACTGTATCTGGTTCCCTCCATGAAGATTCTCATGAGTGGAGAGAAGCCTATCTTGATCATAGCTCATAAATCTCAAACTGCGGTCAGGATAACCCCAGGCAACATATTTAGTGAATGTTCTAGGCTTCAGCAAGGTGTTTGCCCCAGCCACGAGAATTTTGTCACCGGAAGTGACAATCTGAGATATAGAAGATGAGGTTTTACGAATCTCGTGTGGGACAAGATGCTGAGAGTGCTTCAATGGGTGAGGAGGAAGCTTCCGATTAGTTCGCCTCTTCGCATGGGGCTTCAGGAATAATTGTTTCGGTGTTTGCCCAAAGTGATTAATTTGAGCAAGAATCGAGGCTTTCATTGCTGGATCACTAACAGAGTCGATGTCAACACTGCCTTCATACGTGTAGTGATAGAACACATTAACTGCTTCTTCAGCTGCCTGTCAACAAAATATTTGCAGCTTAGTTTTCTGTTCAAGAAGAGAGGACAACAACAACATACCCAGTGTAATCCCACAAGTGGAGCGTTCAAGATATTGGACTTTCAAAATCTTATAAATCATATCAAAAGGGGTGACTTTCAAAATCTTACAAATCATGTGAGAAATGGTAAAAAGGATGCGGTAACTTACCCAGGAAAAGCAATCACTTGAAACAGAAAAACAAACAAATTGACAGTGAAAGAATTGATCAGTATTGCAAGCAACGTCATTTGTTTTTTTTTTAAAAACAAAAAAGGTGAAATGTTATTTGGTGATTGCAAAGAACACAACGCCAATAAAAACTAAAATCTAACAAAAGCGTAGAATGAACTCATTTTCACAGACGGATGAAAGCGAGATGCAAGGACAGAAGAAAAGAATATCTAGACACTTACTTTCCCCCTCTGTTTGTGACCAAAGATTAGGTCTATCCAGTGATGCAGATTCTCTGAAACATAATCAGACTCCAGTGCTTCTCTATGCTTTTTAATAAACTCTCTAACACTGCCTTTAGCCCATGGAGGCAATACAACATCACCAACCTGATGAATAACCATATGCAATTAGAAAACTATCAGGATTAACATGGCAGTTATTCTTCTATTTAGATAAGCTAGTTATCATAAAAGGAGGAATATCTAAATAGAATATGGAGAAGCAAGACAAACCTTCTCTCCTGACTGTTTCTCACCCAGGTCAAGATTGAACATATTCTCCAGGAACTCGGGCATGTAAAAGAACTCTGGAATTAATTCTTTAACATCTGAAGTATTGCCTTTCCCAGCAGCACTCAACCATGTGTCCTTTATACTATTGAAAAGACGATCAGCATGATCAAACTGACCACCCTGCAGCTTCTGATTCTCAGCACTGAAAGGGGGAAGACGTATGAGGTAGAAGAGGACAATTCCAGCGCTAGAATAGTGAGAACCATAATGGAATTTGGGAACCTCGGGATCATCCCAGCTGTCATATCTGAAACATGGACAAATATCAAATATAACAATGGGAAAACCAAAAACGATCACGAAAGGTATATGACTCCAACAAAATGCAAATTAAAATAAAATTTCTAATTGAACGGTAAAAGCACCAACCTTTTTCTGAACTCCTCCTCACCCTCCGTTGTTTGACACCCCATTGGTTTATCAAGCCTTCGGAAAGTTCGAGGATCAGAGAAGTTCAGATTCTCACTCTCATAATCTGCTAAAATCCAGGGGAACACAGGATATTGGGTGAGATCACTGTATCCACGTCCTGCGAGCGTGTTGAGATGCATGAGGTACTGGAAATTGCTAATTTCACCATTTTGCCATCTTTTAGAAAATGAGTTTGCCATAACCTTGAAAAGGCGGCTTCCTTCATTGCTATCTGGTTTTACCGACCCGGATATTGTCGTGTCCAACCTGTAAATTAGGCAATGACTTCCTTGAAGCTCTAATGCTTGTCACTCTTAAAAGACAACAAAAGACAAGCATGTATGAAGAATGATTAAAGCAAAAGGATTACTCTATTGAGCACGAAGTAAATTGATTTAATCTGGCTAGGGGTGGCAATTTGAGCTCAAACCCATTCAACCCGCCCAAAGATTAATGGGTTGAGCTACAAATATTTTAGCTCATGGGTCTATTTGGACTGAGCCCAAATTAACCCATTATTTTTTATAGCCCATTCTGACCGATTAAGCCGCCCAAATACAATCCATGAAACACGCCCAAAACAAAGTGTTCTCAACCCAACTTATCTAGAAATTTACTTAGTTGCCTAAATTTTACTTCTTTTTTTGTATTTTCAATTTTCTGTTTTTTTATTTTTCTGCACCACCCACCCACCCCTACCCCCTACTACCACCACAAGCCTCGCAAACCCCCTTAAAAAAAAAATTTACTTTTTTATTTCTATTTTCAATTTTCTGTTTATTTGTTTTTCTGTACCACCGACCCCCATAGCCCCCCGCGGAAACAACCTCAAAATAAAATTTACTTTTTTTTTGTATTTTTATTTTCTTTTTTTTTTGTATTTTTATTTTCTGTTTTTTTGGTTTTTCTACACAACCCCGCGCGCGCTAACCCCCTCAATTTTTTTATTATTTTCAATTTTTTGTTTTTTGCACCACCCACCCTACCCCCTACCCCCAAATCCCCTCAAAAAAAATTTTTTTTTTACTTTTTTTTTGGTATTTTCAATTTTCTATTTTTTGTTTTTTCGTTTTTCTGCACCACCCGCCCACCCCAACCCCCCTCGCAAAATATTTTTCAACTTATACATTTTAAAGTAAAAGGTTTTTTTTTTTGCAAGATAAACATGGTTCTAAAACATAGGTCAAGTTGGGTGGGTTGGGCTATGACCCATTGTTTAGCCCATCTTGACCCAGCCATCTTAGCCCAAGTACACTTTGGGCTGAGTTAGACAATGACCCATTTATTGACCTAACCCATCTTGACCCGCCCAAATTCAGCCCAACCTGCCCATTTGCCACCCCTAAATCTGGCCTTCTTTAATCACAAAAGCAACCGACAAACCAGTACACCCAATCTATAGCAAACCAGCCACAACATTACATTGAATACCATCGTAGCATTCCGGAAAGGAATCTACTTGGAAAGGAACCATGTTGATTTGAATTCCGGAAAGGAACCATGTTGACTTACAAGAATTTTGTGTCAATAATCTTTGGTGAACTTATTGACAAGATATCCAAGTAAGGTGGAACCAGCAATTCAAATGTTAGATGAGAGAAGCAAAAAACATGATCAATTTAGAGTTAGAACATACATGGAGTTTCTGGGAAGATTCATGGCCACCAAATTCTTGAAAACCTCTTCTCTCTCCTTCTTGTGGAAAACCAGAAGATCATTGCAGCCATCCATGCTAAAAATCTCAATGGCAACAGGGCGAAGTTGATAATCACGCTTCAAAATCTCATGAACACTGTCAAGCTTCCACATATGCCAAAGATGGGGCACATTACCACTAGTGAAGACCTTTTCCTTTCCCCATGCACCACCATTATATGCCCATGCCCGTCCCCCAACATAGGCCTTTGTTGTTGCAACCCAGGAGGAACTTGACTTTGAGTGGGAGTCCATGCTACAAGAGAGGTCCTTTTTTACACCCAAAGCCTGATCAATGACAGATAGATCATCTTCACATTCTTTTTCACATATGCATCCAGAGTCATCAATGTAAAAATTCTCAATGATGTACAATGATAGTTCTCCAATCAGAAATATGCCATCATGTTTATCAAGACCAACCACTCTCTCGCAGTTATATTTGTACTTTATTCTCTCAGAAGGTTCCAAATATGGTCTAATCAGGTATTCACCATTATCACTTAGTTCCTTCTCCGGTTTGTCCTCCACTGTTCGTGTTTCATCAGCTTTTAGAGAAGAAGATTGCCTGGGAGATCCAATATCAGACTTCCGTTGAACACTCTCAGCTTTTTGAATGGAAGCACTACTGGACTTGGGGCCAAGTTCAAGAGCAGAGCTGAGACTTGTTTCATTAATGCTACTATCATGGTCATCATTCCATCCAGTTCTACTAGAAGCTGCATCTCTGACATCATCCGACTCTTTGAAAGTTGATCCATCATAAAGTTCACTACTGAAAGAGTCCTGTTGTGGATTATCATTCATGAGATTGAAAAAAATATCAGACTCAGCATCAGAGACATTAGTTTCATTCTCAGTCCTCTCCTTTGAAAGTTCTAGTCTTCCTAACTCAAAGTGCCCTGTCAGAACATTTTGTATAGTGTCAATGGTTAATTTGCACCGCTCAAGCTTCTTCCGCATCCTATACGGACCTTCAATGGGGCAAAGCTGCCACTCAGGTTCTTCACTCTGAGAGGACTTAGACAATGGGAAAATTCCTCGCTCATGGACAAGTTGTTGGAGATGAGTCTGCCACTCGCTCTCTGCATGAAGTACCCACCCATACTTATCCTGGCGAATAACTCTTAGTTCAGTAGCCACTGCATCACGAACCAACTCAAGAGCAATTCTTCGTTCATTTATTTGCTCCCAATGTCTTGCATCTAACTTTGAGATCTCCTTTAGTTTCCTCCCCATTTCTCTCTTACGTCGACCATCCATGCCTTTAATCCTCACCCCAGGAAACTTAGCTGACCCAGTAATATACTGAACCCACATAATGGCAGCACACTGTTCCAACACTTTATTAACCTCATGTTCAGAACTATGAAGCCACTCAAAAAATGCAGGTAAGTTTCCAGTTAAGAGCTTGTCAAAACCACCATGAAGAACATCCAAAGGGGGTCCTTGATTTGGTTTAGAGACAAGAAAGTCTTCAAGTGCAGCCCTTCGGTGTACTAGGAGATACTTGAGAATATCAATAGCCATGTTCTGAGCATGACGCCTATGATCGCGAAGAAGAGAAATTAGATTTATGCAAAGACAGCAATTTAGATCAGTGTCAATGTTGCTGGGACAAAATATTATCCTTCTATTAGCAACTAGCAACTGTAACACTGTGCAAACATCAATTCCACTATCCTCCGAGGATGGGTTCAAGGACACTCTTTTCTTTGGCTCCACTTGTAAACCTAAAGAAGAAAGTAGTTCATCTTCTCCGATGGTTATCAAGAACATTGGGAGGAAAGAGAATAAAATCATTCTGTTGGTGTTCTTCAAAATCGCATGTACATAAGCATCGAGTTGCTTACTTCCTCTACCAATGGATAGGATCCCTTTTCCAGTTGGAGCAGCTTCTTCAACACGTCCATCCTTATTTGCCAACTGTAGCATAGATAACAGAAACTCCAGAGTCTTCAGTACACCAGCAGGCCGAGGAAAAGCACCCATATAAACTCTATCCACTATCAGCCAGCATAATGCATCCAAGTTAAGGGACCAACGGCCCTTATCCAACCTTTTTTCATCTTCCTCATCATCCCGCAAAAGACGTCTTTCAAGGAAATTCATTAGTCTACTGAGGCTCAGTCCCTGAAATACCAAAACAGATTCAGCATCAACATACAAAGGAGCACTCTCCAAAATACTCTCGATGACAGGTACCGCCTTCATTTGTTCAGTTACCAAACCAGACAGAACTTCCGCCATAAAATCAAGAACAGCTGTAGCTCCAGCGGAGCATGGACCTCCACCATACCCACAGTCATCCACTTCAAGAAGCAAATTTGAACCAATCGTAAACATTGTGTTTGCAGCAGATTGTCCTTGAGAAGTGGATTTCATCTCAGGAGAGAAATCCAATTCACTGATAGATGAAGCAGACTCCATCAAGGGTGTAGATGCTAGGTGGACTTTTGATTCACTGGGAACAGAACCTCCCAACCAAGATGTCAATGCTACTACTGGGGATGTGGAAGAGGTATGCGGAGTTCTGGAGTAGGATCTCTCCGACAATATAGGAGATTCAAACATACTAAAGGAAGCTGAACTCTGCGAATCAGTTTGCTGGACAGGATCCACTGTGCTTTTCATATCACGGAAGTCGTTGCTGCTGGATGTTACAGCTGAAACATGGTCAACGACATCATTGTCTATTGTTGCAACAGCTTGTGCTTCTTCCTGAACTGCTTTGTTAAAATCTGGCTGGGATGAAGTAACATCAATATCTGATGTACCTACATTGTTCGGCATCACTGGCATATCTTCAGAACTTGTACTAGTCTGTGCCTGAGGAAAGCTTCCCATACTTATAGAGGTCTTGACTGACTGATCTTGTTCATGAGGCAAACTAGAGAAAGTATTTTGGGAGCTGCAAGTTTCATCACCATCATTTACGTTCTTCTCTTCCACAGCCACAGATAGCTTTTTAGCCATTTTCACAGCTTGTGCAGCCCTACATGTCAGAAAAGATTAAAAAAGATAAGAAGCAAGCAAAGAATCACTTCACTATAGCCAAATATGAATAACTTTAAGCATTCAGGGAAGAAAATTTGGAATGAACCTGACACAAGAAAAATAAAGGTCAATGCAACTTTCAAGAAATTCTGCTTTTCGGCAAACAGCTGAGAAAGGAAGACACATTTTTGCAAGATCAACCATGAACCTAAGGACAGCAGTAGCAGCAGCAGGTGCCGAAGCCTCGCCCCCCATAAGCCGTGCAGCATAAGTTTTGTGCATAAGAGCTTCACCTTGCAGCTCTCCAGCTATGTCTGTATTATCTTCTGCCAGCTCTGCTACAACTCCAGCACTGATCTGGGAAAGATTACCAGTTTGATGGGCAAGCATTGAATGCATAGACAACCTATCAAAAGTTGACTTCGCCATAGCAATCACAGACTCCAACAGCTCAGTAAATTTCAAATCTCCATAGATGCCATCACTTGGCATCAGGGCATGAAAATCTAGCATCCGAACTTCAGGCAGTCTAGGGTATACAGGCTTGCCAAAAAGAAGACAAAAGAGAATATAGTATATATCAGGGGAATCATAGAAACTTGGAAGCACTCTTGCCAAACCTTGATAGCCTCCACTAGAGCGAAATTTAAGTGCAAATGTTGGAGAAGACGCAAGGCACACGCCAAGAAGAGTCATGACCCACCTCATGCTTGTAGGATGTACAGCTTCATCAAGAAAATAAGTTATTAATTTGGATGAAACAATTTTGTGCCACTGCTCAAGCAAATCCTCTGATTTTATCGTCACTTGCAGATCAATCAGCATTTCAAGCAACATGTTCCTTACAATAACATGCTTCCCCATAGACTCTCTCATAATTTGATGTCGTGATGTTAACTCTGGTGGATCAAATGTCATGATAACAAATCTAACCACTTGCTCCAATTCAGAAGGTAAGAATCCATCTTCCAATATTACACCTAACAATACAACTAATTTTTCTAACACAGGTACTTCCACATCACCTCGTTGTAAAGTTACAAGTAAATGTTGAACAAGGTTAATTCTGCGCAGAATTGTCAGATTATGATTTCTATACCAATGCATTGAAACCAGATGCTCAAGAAAGCCCAGTAAAGCAATCTGTATTGGAATTGAGGCTGTTACCCAAACTGTCCAGTCCAGCAAGACATGCTCAACCATATCAGCATTTGAAAGAACAATGCAATTAGATGTTTCAGTCGGCATTTCAGTATTTTCAAGCTCAGAAATATGGCTCAAGGAATCTTTTGGTGCAGAAAAATCATCCATATCTCCATGAGATCCAACAGAAGAAAATTCTTCCCTGAATTTGGACAAAGTAAGGTCTTCAATGCTTCCCTCATTTATGGCTGTGGCATGTGGCAGTGCCTTCTGAGAACTATGGTACTTCTTTGGTTCAGAGAAAGATGCCTCACATGCAGCAATCTGGAAGAAGATTTCAAGTGATTGCATGTCAAATAATGGCATTCGCCGGTGCAAAAAGAGAGCAAGCAAATGGTATCCCCTGTATTTCTGCATGTCTCTAACATTCTGTGGATTTTGATGAAGAGCACATGCAAGTAATGTCAAAGCCATGTGCAGCATGTCCCTCGTTTCAGCTGCTTCTACAAGAGCTAGAATAACAGCCATTCCACCAATGGGACGGATTGTCTCACCGATAACACAATGCTTGCAAATGTAGATATCCCCAATAAGTCGTCCAAAGCGTGGTATACCTGTGGATAATCAGGATTTAGGGAACACCGAAGAGAGAAAACTGATGAAAGCAATTTAATTGCTCACTTTTATTTGCAAAATTTACCACCAACAAGTACCAAAATAAAAGATAAAATTAATCTACTCACCTCCAATAGGAGAGGCGGCAGCTGACATTGGATCAACCAGATTGAGCACGGAGAATGTTCCAGAAGCCCGAAGTAACTCAGTACTCGTCCCATCAAATGCAAATATAAGCTTCTTACCAGAAAGTAGAAGGGAGAGGTTCCCTAATTTGTCCAAATCCCAAACAAATCCACTCCGGTCAAACTGAACACTCCCTGGCTTTCCTACATTATCTGGCTTTTGCGAGTTGGAAGCCAGGGGCAAATCTGCATCCAAAGAATCTAAAATTGCCATGCTGCCACCACCACAGGCCTGATTAGGAACAAATTGCAGCAAATCTGTGTCCTGGAAGAGGCCCCTATACCCTCGTCCAAGAATATACATAAAGCAGATTGAACCAGGGGAAAGAACTTCTTCAAAAAGATAGCAAGATCTAAGCTTCCATGACAAGTCACTAATCCGTGCACAAGCAACTGGGGTACCAACAATCACCTGCAAAGACTTGCCAGCTGGAGAAGGAGAATACCCTAATCTTCCTGTGTGTCTTAACTTTCCATTGAGGTACACATAAGCAAAGCTAGATTGGAAGAGGCCAGCCAGAGCATTTGGTTTGCTATGCACAACAGCAAGGTGATGCCACCTCCCTTCCTCCATTTCTAACCCTGAAAATGACAGAGAAGAAGAATTGCTAGTTGCAAGTGTGAGAACGCCATCCTCCTGAAGACGAAGTTCTGCATAGAAAGTGCTTGAACTGTCTACTGCTCCAACAGAAAATATCCTCAGAGCATGTGGGCCATGATGCTGCCCACCTATGCCTTGCCCCTTAGTGTATCCAGCTTTTGTAGCATCATTCTCCTTTGCCTGTGATTTGTATAAGTTTCGGAACTGAAACCAACAAACAAAAGAATAACCAGCAGCAGGTGGCCAAGATCTTTCTCCCAAGGGCACTTGGATTGAAGCATTCCCAACCTTGCTCATGTTCATCTCGACAAATGGTGCTAGGGAAACATCTTCTGAGGCCATATCCTCTGTAAGAATCAATCTTTCCATCATATCAACTAGATAACGACCAGAAGTGGCCAGTCGCATCTGCAGAATGTATCTAACAAGGACCCGAAGTTCAGATGCAGCTAACCTGTCACATGACTATTGTTAGTTGATGTATCTGCACACTAAAGCAAACAACAACTGCCAGCAATGTAGGAAGCATGGTCAAAACTTTAGGTAGCAAAAATGTTACATATTCAAGGACGAAAAAAAAAGTGTCTGAGAACAAACTAGGCATGTCCTTGAAATGCTTTTAAAGTCATAACATCAGCTCACTCATTTGGAACGCCCTCGTATTTCTACTAGACAGCAAAGAGATACTAACTCCCTGCCCTCAGTTCTTGCAGCTTTCTCAGCTTCATTCATTGTTGTGATACACTATCTGACTGCTCATCCATATTTGCTTTAAGCAAAAATGGAAAGTTAGAGAAAAGGGTGGTTGTCTTGACATGGTGTAGACCAAATTTCAACCCATGACTCCTTCATATTGCATAACAACACTGGGTTAACTTGGCCATATGTATTATATTTTAGTTTTTTGATAACCGTGGTGTCTCACTAAAGTATCTCTTGAAAACATGAAATATATGGAATATGTTATTTACCATTGGTTTGATAGTCATTAATTTGTTCTTCCTTGTTAAGTTGAGACTATTTTAGAAATTATACATGCAAAATAAACTCATTTATTATTAATACTAATTTTGCAGTGACTCAAAAAACGTGTCTCTGTGTCCAACACAATACTAGTTTACATCATTAAATTTAGTCAACAGCAGTCGAGTGTCATTACCTGTATGCCCCAAGAACTTCGATGATTTTCAAAGCATGAGAAAGTATTGGCGATGACCCCGACAGGAAGGGGTAAATTGTTTCAAGGAGAAGTTCCACGCAACCTGACGAGCAACGACTATTAGTATGGTATTAGAATCGGAAGACTGACCAAAGTAAAATCTCTTCTTACCTACAGATGTAAGGTTTTCCTGGTTATAGGCGCTAGCACGAGCAAGCTTATCAACAAGGTTTAGTACCTCTAATTGCAGCTTCGGAGTAAACAGCAATAAAGCACGCAAGAGCACCCTAACAGCACCAGCATTATAGATACGTTCCTTGTCAGGGACAAAAGTACCAGACGGGGTAACTAGAATAAACCCAGTTGATTCCTCTTCAGAGGCGTTAGGTAATATGGCACCTTCTGACGTCATGAACGGAGGAAGCACTATTTCAAGAGCAAGCTCCAACAATAGCTGTACAACTTGCCGTTCACAATCAACACTTATCAAACCAGATTCAGACAGAAGATCATAGAATGTCTGAGAAGATATGACTGCGTGCAACTTTGTCCTGTTAATAGTGTTATCACAAACAGCTGCTGTCATCAGACGCAGCAAGTATGTGAACACTTTAAAATATATTGTCAAATTTGACTGATTTGTGGATTCTCCATCACTTTGAAAACCATGAAGTGTGGTCAATAAAAGAGAGAACCCAGTTGCTTCACCAAAGACCCTCTGAGCTGAGTTATTAACTCCTAGGATGCGCCATAAAGCTCCGAAAGTGTCACATTTAGCATCATTATGAAGTGTGTACTGAGTTCCCGAAGCACTTGTAATCATCCCACTTTTTGAAATGTCAACCAGTGCTCCTAATTCCTCCGGATGAGCCTGACAAACAGACATCATCAACTTTTTTGCAGCAAATGTTCAAGCAAGACATGATCTAGGATCAGAAAATATGTAGGCAAACCAATCCGACAATTATGACTAACAAAGGACATAACAGATTTACATGCCAGTATGAATTATAGTCCAATACCACAGCACAAGGGAGGAACTTATAAAAGATATGAGCAGGACCATTCTAGCAACTAACTGCTAAAGAGGTAGATTGCCAGAACTAACAATTAAAGAGATAGCAGCTATCTTAAAAGGCGCCATGTTCTTCCAAAAATACTATTGCTACTTGTACGTTAATATAACAGTTCAACGATCTTTGTGTAGAGCATATAGACAATCAGAAACACAGTTATATCAGCAGGAAATTCAAATTCCAAAAGATTTCATGCTAAGCAACTTGATCCGAAATTTCAGCAATGGTACAGAGTACTCCACCAACTGGGGAAGACCAAAAAGTTTTCAGAAACAATACAAAGTACAAACCATATGCATCGAAATAAGTAAGATCTATCAATTTTTGTCGCGCATTTTAGAGTTTGGTAACTTTTGGAGTATTAACTTATGGAACGGGATTTCTAAGAAAAGTAATTCCAAAGATTGTATATTAGTCTTTAATCAAATGGAAGGCACAAAACATATAAGAGCACTTTTGGTGATTAATTTACAAAATTAAGATTTTAATCTTTGCTTAGAAGACCAAAAAAGGGACAGCCAATGTGGATAGGAGGACTATATTTAAAGAATGTGCTAAGGTAACCAGCCCTACTTCTGATAGGACGAACATTTTGGTTCTTTTTTTTTAAATGGGATGGAGGAAAATTACCTCATAAAGAAACTAATCCGAAAAGCTAATCGCCGAAGAAAGAAAAAGCTACAAAATGAAAGAAGAAAACCAAAACTCGCGAACCTGCGCAACATCTTCAATGATTAAGCATGACAACACCCTAAGGGCGCCTGGACGATGAACATCAGATGCCAAAAGAGGGAGTATAATAGTCACCCCACTTGCTGATCGGAATGAAGCTTGATTTACTTCTGCTTTCTTCAACAATGAGACCATACAGTCCCAGGCAACTGCCACGGTGCCTTCAACTTCAAAAAGACGGAACTTCCCTGAATCAGATTCCGCTAGTTTGGGTGAAGAAAGTATAGCATTCTTACTGTCCAAATGCTTCTTAAAGCTGCTTGAACTTGAGCTCGATTTTCTCTCTAAATGATTAGGGTCATCGGTTTGCTGCTCTGAACCACAAAAAAACTTGTGCTGTTTCAGATCATCCAGCAGAACCTCCAATACACCAACTTCCCTTAGAACTTTCTTGTATTGTTGATCGAAGGATAAGAGCTTTACAAAGAAAGACAAGATAGTATGCTTTAAATCGGGTGTGATTGGTTGCTGCAATAAACAACATAGTGAAAGCAACTCTTGCTCAGGTATGCAATTAACAACTGTCACAGCATATTCAAGTATCTTCAAAATTATCTCTCGCAAGGACGGTGGGAAGCCAGCCATGTTAAGGATCAACAGGGGCACAGTCCGTAACTGCTGACAAAGCTTGTAATTGTCAAGATGGCTTGAGAATATTTTAAACATCCTGTTAAGTACTTCAGCCTGCAGTGCCCTGCTATCAGCCTTCAGGAAAATGTCTTGCAACATCTGAACAGCTTCCAGGTCTTTAACTTTGTCATTATCCTTATCCCAGAGCTCATCAACAATTCTATCAGATGATGAGGTACGACTTCTTCCATGCCCACTAGGCTTAACATGAGAAGCTTTTGAAGCTTTTAAGCCAGATGCCCCAGAAGGGCCAGTTTGAGCAAGATTAACAAGTACATCAAGTAACCTAGACAGAGTAGGGGACAGATCTTGTGATGAAGTCTCCCCTCCTTTCCCCTCCAAATCGCTTTTACCCACATGATTAGCCAAATGTGGATAATCTGAAGTAGTTCCTTGATCAGGAAGGATCTTAAAATTGGAATTCTGATCACCTTGACCCTTTGCGAGAATTAAAGCAAACTGAACTAAGAACTGATAACCATGAGCATTGTGGACATCCTCCCTAAGTCTAATGCCACCAGCCTCTACAAGTCAAATTTTCTAGAATCAGCAACAAATAGCGTCAAAAAACCTATAATTGGACAAAGGACGCAACGTTTTATTTACAGAAAGATAGTCTGCAACAGTCTGCAGAATCGCGGAATGGTTGACCAACCATCTAAAAGGAAGTTGCAACTCCTCAATAATCACAAAAGGACATTGGCTACGAGATGAAAGCAAGAGAGTTACCTGGCCTATACGACAATTCAACACACTCAAGAAGCAAGTCCACAATGCTCATCGTATAGGCGGAATCTCCACAATCTGGGTTATAATCCTTAACAGCCAAGAGAAGAACTTTTATCTGGGGCACCAAAGATAATGAGCATCAGCAAAGGAGTGCAAAGAATATCACATTTCTAAGTACAAAACTTTGAGTGCTAATAGCCCAGTAAACAATGAAAGAGATAAAGATGTATACACCTATTTGCTCCACAATATTCAAACATCCATTAAATGGCAAAGTATATTCAGCAAGTCACCAGGAAAAAAAAAACTGATTCCAGACTCAAAAAAGGACGCACATTGCTCATGTAAGTTTTTTAGAAAATTTCAATTGCTGAACAAGGTCAAAGTGACTATTTAGTTACTAAATTCCGAAAGAACAAAAGAGAAAACTGAATAATGGCAACAAGACATCCAAGTTAATGCACCCAACTTGTAAATAACAATCTAGCCCCGGACTTCAATGTTTCAAATTAATGCATAATCAACCAACTGTGCACTGTAGCACAACTAAATTACGCATATTACACTCTGACACAAACCCAACAAAAGGTTCAGCGACAAAGGCTTTAGATCTCTTGACAAGTTCAAAGAAGAGCATTTGAAAGCTTTCAGAAGAAAATGCAGAGTGTACAAGGACTTTTGAATATAAAATCACTTGTTGCCTTCAGTAGAATGCTGGGACAACTTTTCTTGAATCTCGAGAACTCGAGAAAGAACTCCAGAAAAAGATGCCCAAAGTAGGTTATCGAGAAGCTATCACCAAGAAGCGCTTTTCCCTAAGAGAACACTAGAGACAAGTTTTTTTTATAACTGTGATCAGAGGCGAACCCAGGATTTGAAAGTAGCGGGGCACATGAGCGGATTGCTCAACCAGTACGCCCATCAAACTTTTGATCGTAAGGGTTCCAAAAAAAATATATGACCATTTTATACATATATATATATAGACATATTTATAATTTTGGCCGAGGTTAATGGGGTCCCATGACCCCTTTACTCAAAACACTGGTTTGCCTCTGACTGTGATGTCCAAGCCAGCTTGTGCGCACCTCGACTCATTCCACGGGCTCTTACATCCCACCAGCACAAGTACCGGGTAACTCTGTCCACCAAGGCTTAGACAGATGGAAAGAAATCACCGTGTTTTCACCTCCGCTGGGATTTGAATCTAAGCCTTCATGGTTCTCAAGCCATTTCATTGACCACTAGGTTACACCGTTGGGTGCAAAAGTGATGGTTGCAGATGATGATTGAGCCAAGCACCCAAGGGTAAAGGACTCCTATAAAGGACTTATTATAATGAAAATTCCTTCTGCAGGACTCAGCCTTCTTGCGCAGAGACTAGAATTTATCAACAAATAAGAGAGGAATAACCCTTGCGGAGAAATTGAACATGCTTTTCAATGTAAGGATCTAAAATTGATGAACCAATTTGTTATCCAACATACTGATAAAACGGTCTGCATTTACCTTTCAACAAAACAAATACCAAATCCAAAAGAAAATGAAAAAGGATATCCAACTCATGTAGTTTTTAGGTTTACAAGAGATTGTTAAAGACGCCCCTGAGGTTCACTTTGGATATGTCCTTCCATATTTCAAGTACGCCTCAAATTTTGAACGACAAATCAATTAAACAGCATTTTCATTAATCATGAAACAGCTATTCTAGAGTCTGGAAAATGCTTGTCAATGCTCTTGAAAAATGTTTGATGGTACCACCTTCAGATAGTATAGATCAATCAGATGAGCTTATGCTCTGGAAAAGCAGGACCAGGAAGTTGCTTGTAAGTCTTATGTAACGTTATTCATAGCTAGAGGCAAATAAAACTTCCACCTTTGTTAAGGACCAAAGGGCAACAAAAAGAACTCTACAAGATTATAGTAATCTATTTAAACACATTACTATCTAGAGCACAAGTTAGAAAGGCATACCAAATGATGCTTCCGAATATACTTGGCAGTGCAACCATTGTCATTACCCAGGAGAAGACCAAGTATCTGGAGAGAAAACAATACAGAACAGAAACAAGATTAGAAACTGAAATTTTGTCATGTAGATGAAAGAAATTACTCCCAATGCTTTGGCATTGCGAATCTCTTCTGCAACTGCACATAAGCTTTACCTGCATAGCATGTCTGTGTAGCTGAATGGTATGCAGTGGCACGAGACCTTCTTTATACTGAGAAAAAGCAACTAAAGAACCATTGGCAACCATTTGAAAAAGTGACTGAAGGGAGTTGTCTTCTATCAGACTTTGTGCAGCCGAAGGGTGGGCGGCCAATGCCTTCATGATATGTACCACACTTCCCTCAACCTGCATGGATGAGAATATATGACTTCTGAAGATTCATAAAATGTATTAAATAAAGTGACAATAATTGAGAATTTGGCTTCAAGAAGCTTTGATTATCCTCAAACAAATCCACAACTCTTGACAACACATGCAACTGTAACTTACAAAAAAGCTCTGTGCAGATAAAAGGATTGCATTGAACAACATAGACCGGAAAAGAATTCACAAAGTTATAACGAAGAAAGAACATCAAAGGAAGGTACCTCAAGCCGACGGCTCGATTCCATATTATCCCGATTTTCCTCAGTTACTAACAGCTCCTCTTCGTTGCTAACTCTTTGCCTCAGATACCCCTCATTTGGACCAAGAAGTGAGTTGAGAATATGAATGAGACAGCACAAGATTCCAGAATCAAGGAGAGATTGTTTGTCAACGGGCTGTAGATACATATATACTTGTTACAATAAAAAAAACTGGATTTACATCAAAGAACTAGGTTTCATCTTTATCCTCTCGAGAACCTTAAGCAGCACTCCATACATATATGACTTAAATATAGACTGCAGTACTGAGTTACAAATTTACTGCCTTGATAAAAGTGCACTTATATTTAACATATGCCAAGGACACTTGACTAAAGAAATTACCTAAAGTCTAAATACTCTGAAAATTCAATAGCATGAACTAAAAGAGTAATCAAGAACCTAAAAACTTCAAGAGGCTAGAGGACATACACCAGAGACAAGGACCTCTATCGCGTACAACAGATTTGAACCAGGCCGGATGCCATCCTGCTTAATATGATCAAAACATACATTCATAGTAAATCAAACTAGGAAAATTGGTTCAAAATAAACATAAATTTCACATATAAAAAGAAAAGTAAACAACCTTGGTAACTTCAGAGAAAAAGTTTAACACTCTTTCAACTTCCAAAGATCTTGTTTTGCTACTAAGTTTCAACTTTTCAATATCGGTTACAAAAGCTCTTCCAACAACAAAAGAAAATATGTGCGTCTCTACTAACCTGTAAGAAGGAACAAGTTAAAGGTTAATAGCCATACACTGATATCAGAATAAAGCATAAAGGAAAATATAAGCAGTGTCTCGGTGCATTTGACGGGGTTAGACTAAATAATAAGGAAAAAAGGAAATGGAAAGAAAAACATAAATAACCATGATGATTGATTAAAGTGATTCATGCCTCAACCCTCATAACTGTGGGCGGATTAATAGCATGTTTGGCCAAGCTGGAGAAATCAGGTTATTTTGAGAAGTATTGAAAAAAGTACTTTTGGAGAGAAGCAGTTTGTGTTTGGCTAATCACACTGAAAAGCGCTTTTGAGCAATAATTTTTGTTGGGCCAAGATTTCCAGAAAGTGTTTTTAGGTGTCAAATTACGAATAAGGACATGAATAGGTTTACTTATGAGTTAATATTATAAGTAAATAAATATACTTTAAAATTTGTTTTCACGTGTAATAATTAAATCTTTTCGTTTATTTAAGTAAAATATGAAAATAAAATTTAAAAATACTTAATTCATTTAATATAAGTTAAATATATTAAAAATCACTCAACAAATATAAAAACATTCACCCCTAAAGTCACTATATATTAGAAAGCTATCATAAAAATAATAAGAAATATTTATACATTAATATCCTAAGTATTAGGTTTAACGGTTATTTTGGTACATACTATATTTTGTTAAGTGTATTTTTGGTAAGAAGAAAAGTCAAAACTGCTTTTGCTTCTGCTTTTGGGAAGAAGCTACTTTTTTCTGCTTCTCAGAAACTGCTTCTACTTCTTCCCAAAAACACTTTTTTTCCCCAAAAAAACTTGGCCAGACACCTCAAGTTAGGGAAAAAAAGTGTTTTTGAGAAAAAAAGCACTTATGGCCTCTTGAGAAGCTTGGCCAAACAGGCTACAATTTTCATTTCTTTTTTCAGTGTGGGAGAAAGAGAGATGTTGACAGCAATGCAAATTGAGATGCATAGAGTGGAAAAAGAAAGTCAAAAACAAATTGCACAAACAGATATGACTACAGCTTCCATACATAGTAATCAGTTGAGCTACATTTGCCTGTTGCTTCACTAATCTACAGAAAACATCAACGGTCAGGTTCAAGGCCTTTTCCTTCTCCTGCAACAAAGAAAAGAGTAGACCCATTAACTACTTTGATGAATACAGTATGCATTACTTTGTTTCATATCTATAAGAAAATAACCTTTTCCGAGCTTGAGGAGCGGAACTCTTCCCAATATCTCTTAAAATCCAACTCCAGTTCATGTTTGTCACTGCTTTTTTAATAACAGAAGAAAAAGGGTAATAGGAGGTTAGGTATTAAACTCCTTGAACATTATTTCAACAGGTGGCTCATTTCATATGAAAGATTCACTTGAAGTCAACCTACAAAAACATAGCACAATCTAAGGAGTCATTGGTGTAGTGACAAGATAGTTACGGTAAAGATCATTCCACCTCTAAGGAGATAGAATTAATATAATAGTTTTTCAACCAATACTGCATAGGAACAGGCAAACACTCGACAAATGTCCAATTTACTACATAGACAAAATATAGTTCAAGGACAGACATGTCGGCAGAACCATTCAACTACAAAACCCTCGAAACATGGCAAATGTTCCTTAAAAATACCCCATATAATTTCAGGCCTCAATAATTTAGTTTTACAGATTTACTTGGTTCTGTACCATCATTTGATCATCCAAACCTACAAAAAAAATTGAGAAATTCAACGACACCTACAAATTCAAGTCATAAGTAAGATAACCCCCAACAGCACACGTCTTTTTCACTTTAGTTTTGATATCAAACTCTCATATTTTACCACATATTGTTGCTTATTGTTATTCCCTGCTTTTTACCTTCACCCGGCCTTTTTATCCTCTTTACCTTCGTATCTTTTCTAAGCCGAGGGTCTACCATAAATAGCCTGTCTACTTTCTGTAGGTAGGGGTAAGGACTACGTGTACACTACCCTCCCCAAACCTCACGTGGGATTTCATTGGGTTTTTTGTTGTTGTTGTTGTTGTTGTTGTATTTTACCACATAGGTTTCCTACTACTAGTAAATTAGGACTTCCTTCTATTAGTTGGTAAGCAACAGTAACGAAATGCTTCAGGTAATTCTTTTCTATTCCAGTTAGCAAAGGCAAAAGCCAATAGCATAACTAATTCTAGGTAAAATCATCAATCATACAATGTTTCGGCATTTCCTTAATTACGAAGAAAAAAAACATACACCAATTTCATCTTAATTTCCACTATTTGATAAGCAGTTCCCTAATATTATTCTCACTCCTGCAGAGTTAAATGATTTCAAAAGAAAAGAAAAGGTATTCACTCATGTACAATTAAGACTTTTCAATAATCATTACACAATTATTTCACTCATCAATATCAACAGCTTTCTAAAAGATTTTCTCAATAGTCCTTCATTGAATCACATTAGTCGTCATAAGGATAGGAGCATGATTAAAGTGCATTAGCTAGCCAAACTTGACACACAAACAGGCCAGCCAACTTCCCAACTGCAGCTTCATTTGGCACTTGAAAACCTTTGCTCAAACCGAAATAGGTTCACTGTTTAATAAAAACTAATCTCAATCCAAACTAGTCAGGTTTGGCTATAAAGGCATATATGGTTACTATCCCTCAGTACAAATGAAAAGCCTAGGGAAATAGTCCTGATCATTGACAAGTTAATTCAGCACACGGGCATATCAGAAATAGGCAAAAATATAATAAGTAAAAGAAAATGATTCAAAAGAATTGCAGCAGGAATTCAAATAAAAAATTGAAATAAGCAATAGAGAACTCCAAATTGTGAAGAAATAATGCTTTACCTTGAAGGGGAGTAGGTGAAGTCATGGATGGGAAAAGAAGCATTGCTATCACGAAAAGGAGAGGAAGCAGAAGAGGAAGGAGAAGGTGTAGCAGAAGGAGACTGAGCGAGACCGACTTTTTCTTTGAAGTCTTTAAGCAATGTTGCCCATTTCATCGTTTTCCCCACGGATTGAATATCATCAACGGCCGATTGAGTATCTCCCACAGATCCGAGAACCTTCTAGATAGATCTCCTTAGCTCAATCAATTCTACGGATAACGAACACAAATTGCACTCACAGACAAAATGTGATCGGTTTGATTGAACTAATCGATTAAGGGATTCAAAGCAGCAAGATCTATCTAATTAATACTATAAAGTTTTAATTTGTTTAGTGACTAAATTGAAATTATACTGATCTAGTTGTCTGCTGCTTTGAATATGTATATTTATGAAAAAACAGTACGATAATCGAGGAGAGATAATGATATATTGTGCCCTAGAACAGAGGAAGGAAGAGGAAGACGAAGAAAGGAAAGAGGAGGAAAAAAATGGCAAGAGTTTTCTCTCTCTTCCACACACACAGAGTTGCTCTCCGCGTGCTTGATTTTGGACGGCCTCTCCGCGCCTTGTTTCTCGCTCTATACTTGTCTGCTTTTTTTTCTCTCTCTCTCTATTAATCGCTAATTATATTGTCTATCTAAACCCTCTTCCCTTAAATCTCATATTTACCACGTCAGCGGTGGGATCCACGTTTACTAGTTCTCCACGTGGCTTCCTGCGATGATTAACTCCAACGTGACGGCCTCTCTCTCTCATTTTAAATTTTGAAAATTAAAGCTTACCTTTTCTTATTCTTGCCCTCCAATTCAAAGAGAATGAAGGAGATCGAATAAAAGAATTTTGACTTAGGTAAAAAGGATTTCTCTGTTTTGAATAATTTTGTAAAATGTATAAATTATTTAAATTCTAATAAAATTTAAAAAGATATCTAGAGAGTATATAAAAATATTTATATCTATATTATATTAAAAACACGAAAACTCTTAGCGAAATGTCGTTCGCTTTTTTTAACCTTTAAAACTAGAGTTTATATTGGATAAAATAGTAATTTAGTTATTTTCTTAATAGGTAGGAATACTCATTTAATTATTTTCCTTACATGTAGGAATACTTATTTAATTATTTTTCTAATATTTAGTACTTAAGAATTTATATTATATTAAAGCACGAAGGCCCTTAGCGAAAATATCATTCGCCTTTTTTACTCTTAAAAAATGGATTTCACCTTAGATAAATTTGACATTTCATTATATTTCTAATTTGTAGGACTTTTAAAATTAACTAAATTTTTTAAATATTTTATTATTTAAATTATGTAAGAACTACTAATATTTAAGATTTTAAAACTTTCCATAGTATTTTCTATGATAAGGAATCATATTACTTCAAAGAATTAGAGGAAAGAGATTGTTTCATAAAGAAATATATATCCTTTAAGATTCTTTACCAAGATTGCCGTAAGAAAATAAAATTATACTTCTTTTGTAAAGAACACATAACATTATTTTTGTTAAGAACGCCTAACTTATATAATTGTATTATATTATATTATATTATATTATTATTTCTGTTCCTAACTCAAACGGATAATAAGAATAAGTACAAATATTATGTGTTCTTGGCCCTTGGTTAGGAAAAAAAATTATAATTTTTGTTCAGAATCGTGTAATAAGCAAGTAACTCCTTCTATGATTAAAATATTTATAACAAATAATACCTTAGTAATTTAGTATTATTTTAGATTTAAAATTTTTTTATCAAAATTGTGAAGAACACGTAATAAGCAGGCAACTTTATTCTATATTTATCTATCTTATACTAAAAGGACGAAGTACTTAACAACGTTCATCTTTTTTACACTTAAATTAATTTCGTACTAGACAAAATAGTCATTTAATTATTCTCCTAATATTTAGAAATAAATATTTAATTATTTTTCTAATATTTAGAAAGAAAAAAAGTATATTTTCTAAAAAAAAAATTATATTTTAATATTTTGACTTATTTCCATCCTTTTCCTAAAGCCACAATGTGCAAGAAGAAAATTGATGTTTATCGAAAACCTAAAAGGAAAAAAAAAATTGACCACTATCCTCTTCCTTTTTGACAACCAACGATAACCTTAAGATTTGTATGTACTTGCATCTCACACCACTATAAAATTATATAGCTTGAGAATACAATTCCTACAAGTAATTTGATTTTCTCAAATTATCCTCAAAGTGTTTAACAATTCCTAATTTAAATAGAAACCAAATATACGTAGTTCCAATAGTCCAATATGAAATGTAAAGTAAAATAATTGATCTCCATGTTGAAAGAGAAAACTGAATATTCATAATATATCTAACGTAAATAAAGAAAAAGTAAAAAAAAATCCGAAAATTCAAGTCATAAATAAATGAGAAAAATACATTCAAGAAGCAAATTTTCTTCGATTCCTAAAATTCTAAGTTAAATAAAACAAAAAAAATATCTTTTCAAGAAGGATTAAAATTATTATCAATTCTAAAATTTCCTAACATAAAAGAGAAAATTATATGCCTTATTAAAAAGAGATTTCTAGCTTATTTTGTATGGGCCAATAAACAAATGCTACAAAACTCATGTACCGGAATTTCAATAAAGCATATAAGGATTGAGGATTTTTGTGAGGCAATGTTTAGTTCGTTATAGAATTAATTAACATAGAATCAATATTCATTATATTTAGGATTTTTTTTTTATTTGTATTTTATAACTCATACATATTTTTTCTTTTAAATAGTTTTTTATTCATAATATAAGGTACACGCGCGAAGCGCATACTCTAAAACTGTTAATAATTAAATAGTGCCACATAAAATGTTGTAATTTATAGGACGTTTCTAATTTCGAATATGTGATAATATGGTTCATATTTGTGTTACAAAATAGTTCTGATAATGCAAAATATTAAAAATAATAATATTTTTAAAGCATACTACTGAACTATTCGTTTAGTTCTTTTTCACTTTTCGCGTCTTTTCTTTTCTTTTGGCAAATGGGTTTGTTCACTTACGTCTGCCGGAAGAACAGTCTATTATTGTCTATATACTGTCTGCTAATTTTCAATAATAATTTTAAGAGAGGGTACATGTAGTGGCGGAGCTAGAGACCAAGCCGAGCCTAGTAATTATTTGTTTCTAAATCTATATTTTGTTTTTAAAAATTTAATTAATACATCTAAATTATTAATTTAAACCTATAAATTAACGGGACTAGACATAACTTGAACTCATAAATTTCAAAATCATGACTCCGCCTCTTCGTACATGTAGTTCTAACTACCAAGATTCCCTAATTATTCCCTCGGAATTAATATCAATAAGGAATCTCAACGAGGACAATCAGCAATTATATATCAAAATTCACGTATGTGTTGTCTTTGATGTCTTTAAAACAAAAGTCTTTGAAAAACGTACAACATACTTCAGTGGATAGTTTAATTAAAAAACAAGTGTCTTTGAGCATGTCTGCTTTTCTTTTAGCATCTCTATTTACACGGCTATTGAGTGCATATGCATTAATGTATTTATTTTTCCTTTTAAGAGGAAATAGAAGATACTAGTATATGGAGTAAATTATTTTGTCAAACAAAAAGAAAAAAAATTGTAGTATATGGAGTAAATTGTTTGTCAAAAAAAAAAAAATACTAGTATATGGAGTAAATATTTTTTTCTAGTCACCTATATATCAAGAACAAAAGGGAGATTCGGCTACCACTATTAGAAATTAGGCAAAAACCGACCAAGGTTGACCGTGGTCGATCAAAAAATCGGTTAAAAAACCGACTAAAGTTGGTTGGTTTTTCAAAATATTTTATTTTTTAATTTTTTTTTAATGAAACCGATCAACTTTGGTCGGTTTTCTTTGGCGCAAAAAATGCGGGAAATTATTTTTGAGTCTCGCGAAATTTATTTTTCAAGAAATGGGCCAACTTTTGCCGGTTTTTCATTTAAAATAAATTAAATTTAATATTAAAAAGACCAAAATCGGTCGGTTAATTCGGCCGGTCATTTTAAAAAACCGACCAACTTTGGTCAGTTATTTTCGTGCGAAAATATAATTAAAGGGTATAAATGAAATAAAAGACAGTCTGAAAATAAAATGCACCAATGGTCTAGTAGTAGAATAGTATATGGATAGTACAGACCCTGGTTCAATTCCCAGATGGTGTATTTTTTAATTACATAAATTAAATACCGACCAACTTTGGTCGGTTTTTTCGGCAATACTTTATTTTTGAATTTAACTGACCGACCATTAGTCGGTATGCCCTTCCGACCTTCAAAATACCGTCCACACGTAAATGGTTGCGTTTTGGACGATTATTGATCATTACCAACCAACTTTAATCGAATTTTTTGGACGATTTTGCCCGAATTTCTAGCCGTGTACACTCTACGGTACCTTTTTAAGGCAAGGTAGAATGTCCTATTTGTTGTAGTAGTAACATAACAAGATTTTATATATTAATTATGTATAGATGGCCTAGCTAAGCTAATAGCTATACTGTAATTGTTAGATGCAAGATATTTTTATTTGTTTATACTCCATTCATGCACCTTCATCAATGGCGGTGATTGCATGCTGATGGAATTTAATGTGAATTTATATTATTTGTTTCATGAACTTATGATCAGTCAATGCGTAATTTCCCAAGTGATGAGTTCATATCAGTAAGCAATCATTTAAACTTGTTCCGATATAGCTGCGGGCAGGGGCGGATCTATTCAATAGGTTTGGGGTGATACGCCATCCGCGAATCTTGGTCGAAACTTTGTTCCATATAGTATGTACAGTGTATATGTATAAGAAAATGGATAAAGTCTTTGGCACCCGGATGAACAAAAAGCCGTAAGGTGCCAGTGGACTTTGTCTGATGTTTCACCCCAGGGACGCGCGTTCGAGTCCATTCTGGTACACTTTTTATAAAAGTATTTTAGGTTGCTGCATTTATTATGAATCCTAGAGGGACGTATGCTTAGGCTGAACTTTGAAGTTCCAAATATTGTTAAAAGATTAGTTGGGGGATTAATATCTATACTCATTTTTTGGGTCACGTTTTAATTTATATCTGCTTTGCAAAAAAAAATTCAAGCGTACACACCTTTTCCATAAACTTCACGCATACGGGCTTGAAGCAGCAAAGGCTTTCACATAAACTTCAGCATTCTTGGCTTTTTCAAAAACTTCAGCAGAAGTGCTGAAGTTATTTAGTTCATTTATAAAAACTTCAACACTAAATAAGTTGAAGTTTTGTCCTAGATTAATTAGTTTTGTCATAAAGCTTTTTCAAAAACTTCAGCATCTTCTGCTGAAGTTAATTAGTTCATTTGTTAAAATTTCAGCACTCTATATGCTGAAGTTTTGTCCTGTATTCATTAGTTTTGTCGTCATTAGCTTTTTGAAAAACTTCGGCAGAAGATGCTGAAGTTATTTAGTTTAGTTGTAAAAACTTCAGCATATATCTGAAGTTTTGTCCTGGATTCAATAGTTTTTCAAAAAAAGCTTTTTGAAAAACTTCAGCAGAAGATGTGGAAATTATTTGGTTTAGTTGTAAAAATTTCAGCACCCAATATGCTGAAGTTTTGTCTTGGATTAATTAGTTTTGTCATAAAGCTTTTTCAAAAACTTCAGCAGAAGATGCTGAAGTTATTTAGTTTAGTTGTAAAAACTTCAGCACCGAATATGCTGAAGTTTTCTCCTGGATTAGTTAGTTTTGTCATAAAGTTTTTTCAAAAACTTCAGCAGAAGATGCTGAAGCTATTTAGTTTATTTGTAAAAATTTCAGCACTAAATAAGCTGAAGTTTTGCACAAGTATCAGGAAGGCGGCGCCTGAAGTTGTAAAAATTAAGGTATATGTTAAATAATTTTAAAAATATGGGTATAAGTTAAATGGGGGCGATCAAATAGGGCGCCCTGTGCAATTTCTACGGATTAGTTCAGTTTACTTACTTGGAAACGGCACGAGGTTAAATTTATTATTCACTTACATGTTTTTAGAAAAATGACTTGGTCACCAAAAACAATCATATTGAATCCCATTAGATTCAATGTTTTGAACTCTAAGCCCCCTAACTAATGACCCAAGTAATGTATAATTTTTGATTAATAATTATTTCATTTTTTATTTCTAGGACATTAATGAGTAGTTGTTTCAATAAATTTTTCATTTTTTTAACCCTTTTGATAGCACTATTTAGTATTTTTTTTTTTTTTGGATTTAGCTAGTTCTTTTGATTATGGGTTGGATCGAACTTTTCTTTTTAGGAAAGTGTTCCTAAATCTTGTGAAATGTGATGGAAAAAAATTTGACAACAAAATTCGTACTGAATATCATTCTTTTCCATCTTAAAGATGATGTCGATTTGGAATCATTTAAAGCCAATTCAGAAAAATATCCATTTTATTCGAGACGAAAAACATGAACCCAAAAATATCAAAATACATCGGACCGACATAATAATACCCTATTAGGATTGTGCTAGTTACAATATTTCTACGTTTAAATCGGCGTGACATCCGGTATCATTAAATTCCGGATCCGCCTCTGACTGCTAATATATTATTAACAGAAGTAATTAATAAAATTATATTATAGAAATTTAACAATTTGTGTAGAAAAGTAGCAGTAGTATTTTTTTTTTACAACTGTACATAATATTAAGCATTGGGAACAAAGCCTATAAAAAAAAAGTAGTCATTGCCAATTTATAAATCAAAGTACTTGGGCTCCCCTTATGAGATTTCAAAAAATCAAACCGCCATTAGAGAAGTAAAAAAAAAACCGACGTCGTATAAGTTGACATAGTCCATAAATTAGCGGAGATTGACCTCAGATCTAATCCAAGATTAATTTCCACAACACGAAACATTGAACAAAAGCACTCTAGTTGAAGTGGATCAGGTCAATTAACACGACAAAATTTTTTCTTTTTCTTTATGCTAAAGTTATGAGAATGTTTGGTGAATGAATACGAACCTGAACATTTCAACTAGAAGACTAGGTGTATATATCATGGCGTGAACGACACTGTGTTCACATTAACTCACCATTATATTGAGTTGCTTGAGAAGCAAGCCCCCTTATTGTCTGAGTATTCAACTGCCCTCCCTCCTTATCCTAAACTAATATCTTCAACAGTACTCTTCTTCTTTATGTTTTTGTAACCTCTGATATAGTTGAATGGAGATTAGAAATGTCTATATGACAAAATAATATCTATTATATATTCAATATTGGACACAATATTTCATTTTTAAAGCAAAGCAGTGACAACGACAAGCTTCTTCATATAATTAAAGAAATAATATTCACTTTATATAAACGTATTCATTTAACAAATTGAGTTGCAAATAGTAAGGATAATTACTTTAACTCGTAGCTCTAGCCTTTTAAGGAGTGACCGAGATGAGTTCTCCCCAATTCCAAACATTGAACATATTTTACGGTCAAATTTCTCTATAACAGACTCGTTTGTTCCGAATATTTTTGGATATTATAGCGAACTGCTGTTATAAAAAATATATATTATAATGTAACATAAAAATTAGTTCCGAAAAAAATTAATTTTTTATATAGAGAAATGTTGTTATATATGGGTGTTGCTATAGAGATGTCTGACTGTAATTCTTTCGCCAAATTTTGTATCAAGTGTCTAATTAATTGCACTTAAAATAGTCAAATTCATGCACCCAGCTTATTTCCTAGTATAAATATNTATATATATATATATATATATATATATATATATATATATATATATATATATATATATATATATATATTTATGCAATAACACTTTCTCTTATGTTCGCAGTGTTTCATTTTTTACGCCTTACAAATATTTGTTGTTTAATCCATTTTCTTTAATAGTGTAAGAATTTTACATTTTTTTGGTAAATAAAAAAAAATTACATTATCAGCATAGCTATTTAATATATAATAGAATATTAGTTATCATTTTAAAGCTAAGGGTTAAACCTCCCCATAAACAATGTATGACGTATATTTTGAAACTGCATTCTAAAAGATTGATCCCAGCCCAACGCACTATTTCTATTATATATATTAGTGTGTTTGCATATATGTACTAATAACAATTAGTAACCGCCATAAATACTGAAGTGTTAAACTTATGCATACTAGACTATTCTTAAAAAATGTTTTGTTATTAATATTATATTGTATCACCCGACGGTTTTAAGGTCGTGATTGTAGAGCCCAAGCAATTTACGGTCCGGCAGTAAACCCTAATTATGGCAGCATAACCGGTGGTCCTCGAGAACCCGTATTAGCCAAGTGGGCGTGTTGAAGGGTTAATAGGTGAACCGTGGTTTAGGATTTGATTGACAGGATTGGTATCTCTGTAAAAAGTTCCCTATAGCTCTATCGAAGCGATCCTTACAAAATTGCCTAGTAACAATTAGTAACCACCAAAAGCAGTAAGGGTAAGTATTTTTACATTCTTAAGCCGAAATATCGGATACGAATTATAACAATAAAGTCGCTTTTGGTGGAAGTGTTTTACCCCGAATTTTTTTTTAGTGTAAATCCAAATTAATCTAGTCCTAAAACAAACAAACGCTAGATAGGAAAAAATAGACACTCGTAGTTTTTAAGAAAAAGTCAGGAATACCTATGGGACTCAAAAATATTTCGTAGTTTACTATTAAAAATTCTACTCACCAAATAATTATAATAATATCACGACCCAGCCTAGGGTCGTGATGGATAACTAACACTAAGTGTCACTCATCACTAAACCTGCTGATAATCTACTAATCGTAAATATAAACGAATAAATTGAACAAGCATAAGCATAACTGATAAGAACTGTACAATTTGGAAAGCTGACAAGGCTAACACAAGCTGACATATAAAAATATACTAACTGTACAGGTGCATATCTATAGGCCTCTAGGAGTGCTGAACTGAAAAAGTACTGGACGAAACAGGGCCTCGTCATACCCAAACTAGCCGATTGTACACATACCAAAAGATAAGTAACTCTGGAAATAAGCGAAGTGACTCCAATAGCTGGTGGATGGCCTACTGGTGTGGCTCAAATGCTGATCTATTTGTACCTGCACGTCATGAAACGCAGCGCCCCCGAAGGGACGTGAGTACGTGTGTACAAAGTATGTAGGGTGGAAAAAATATGTAAAGCATACTAAAGTATGACCGTAAGATGGAAATATGAATAAAAGCTGAAAGCTAAACAAGAGTTTGAACTAGCAACTGATCTGGAACTGAATCGAATTTTAAGTTGAAAATATGCTGAAACTGAACAACTATCTAAACTGGTACACGTCTGGTGTTATGGGTTATCACCATCCTCCAATCAAGTAACTGTAAAATTGAACTAGCCTCATGTATAGTCATGCAATGCAAAATATAGCTATATACGCGTATATAACATGCTTGACTGATGTTATGGCCTATATCCCCCCCGGCAGGTAAATATATAATCAACAGGGTCGATTGGTGTTATCGACAATCCCCTCCCCCCCCCCCCAGCATATAATCAATAGGCCTCGCTTGCGTTATGGATTATCTCCCCCCAGTAGGCCTCGTTAGTGTTATGGGCTATATCCCCTCATCATAATCAATGTAAGCATGTATGAGGCATAACATATGTGGCAACATCATATGGACTGAAGAGATCATGAAGGAAACCATAAATGGAATCACAAAATGTAATTTGACGCTCGTCGTCCATAAGTTAGACGGAGGAGCCTATCCCCATTTTAGGGAGAAACTGAGTATTTACATGAGCTATTAAGGTGAATTAACTCATTAGGATCCCTCTATAATCAATTTAGAACCAAGGAACTCAGATTTGTCCAACTCTTCGAATTTTCAAAAATTTCGGCAGAGTATTCCCTAAAACTGGATGATCCCCAAAAATAACAGCAAACACCACAATATACAAGGGAATAGATACTCAGCCAAGATGATAACATCAAACTAAAGTGAACCCAGGTATCCATAATAGTGTCAAACGATCGACAAAACAGAATTATGAATGTAATGTCGACTCATAATGGCTAACTTGTGACACGAAAGTCTAAATATGATTTAGGAATAATCCAAGTATCAACACATGACAACTAAGCTTATATAATCTCAAGCGGATATATTTGGATCATATAGGGTCATGTATACATAAAAACATGAAAAGAACGGAACAAACGAAAGTCTGGATGACATAGGTTAAATTGGCGATTTGCCCTTTTGTTTTTGTTCAGTTTTGAAGTTCCAACCTAAACTATTTTCTTCCCTAATTTATATATGGAATTTAATAATATACAAGGATATAATACATGTTGATATTTCCCTTAACAACCCCAAAAAGATCAAAAAGAAAGGCTAGATATAGCTAAAATCAAATCATGCCGAAAACGAAAAAAAAAACTCTACATACCTCTTGTATTCTTGCTTCCAAATCTTGTTCCCTTTGATCCATAAACTTACCTATGCGTGTATAACTAGAATACAGAGATGACAAGATTCCTTACTCACGAAGATCTTTCCCAAACACTAGTTATAAGGAGAAAGGGAGATGGCAAAGTCTTACCTATGTCGTAGGGGTCGCGTTGATGTGTTTGCGACTTGATTTTGAGTTGCGGATGATGGAATTGCTTCAAGATCCTAAGGATGTATTAAGGATGTCTAGAAAGACTTTTTAGGTCTGATTTGGGTCGAAATGAGCCTTAGAGACGAAGACTACAACTTTATATATCCAGATAATTCTCAACCGACCTTGTGTGTCCCAATGGGAGGTGTTTGTGCGGTCTTGCGAAAATACGAATATCTCTCCAGTCCGACGTTGTATCGATGAATAATTTAATGTGTTGGAACTAGACTCATAGATATTCAATTTGATAGGTGGATCACCCCGTAATTCCTGTAACATTGAGATAAAATCTCAGCAATGTTAGACCCAAATTTTAAGTAAAATTATGAACATAACTTGCAACAACTTTTGTCGACTTTTGTTTCCTAACTCGTTTGACTTTAAAACTTAACACATGACTATAATACGACTAAAATACATCTCAATATCAACTCCTTATCATGTTAATAACCCTAGTATCACCCTAAAAATACGGGTTATAATGTTCCCAACTTGCCGTTTCGACGAAACTTATTTGGTTCGATTTATTTAGCTTCTAAACCTTCCAACCCTCTTGGTACTTGCAGTTCATGCTATTATATATTTTTAAACTCCAAGATAACATGCTTAATTTACTTTATGTATTTTCAAAGATGATCTAATTTTGAGCATGCATCAACTGACTTACGACGTACTTTTACATATGAAAATATGGGGTGTAACAAATAACTACCAATTTAAGCTTAAAGAAACTGAAAGCAACAACCAAATCTAAACAGCCAAACAGGGCCCTAATACAACTACTTACTAAAGCTGAAACACACTCAAAGTAGCTAGATTTTATACAGAGCCCTAGCAGGTTATCCTTGAAGATGAAAGAAAATTTGCAATAAGTTTCAATAATACCCGCCCGAATCCGAAATCCAAACAACTATATTAAGCTTTTAATTCCCAAACACAAGCTTTAAAGTTTCTTCAAACGTGGACCGGTTTTATTTTTCTTTAACTATCAGCCATCAAATACGAACTATAACAACGATTTTAGCTTTGCCAAATAGCACCAAATAGTCTACGACATCAGTTAAAGTATCAGTATAATGTATACTACGTGTATTTGCATAATTATTCATCTTTTAAAATAGTGCACCGTGATAATGGCACATGTAGGCTGTAGCATAATCGTGTAGCTTTTAGCCTAATAATCTCACGTCGTCAAATTTTCTATTATTCTGTAACGACCCGATCAATCGTTTTGAGCTTTTACGTCCAGTTTGATGGTTTGAGGTCATGAGTAGCTTCACATGGTATATTATGAGTTGCGTATATCATCGGTTATTCAGGATTGATCTGGAAGAATGATTCTTAACTAGGAAGCTTTAAGTTGGAAGAATTGACCAAGTTTGACTTTTGCGTATTTGACCATGGATCAGAGTTTTAATGGCTTCGGTAGGTCCGGATGGTGAATTTGGACGTTGGCGTATACGTGGATTTGCATTTGATTTTTCTATATTGTTTTGACTCTATTGGTCGAAAGTTGGCAATTTGACGATTTGTAAAGTTCATAGGTTTGACTGGGAGTTGACTTTAATGTTATTGGATTCAAACTATTTATTCCGGGAGTTGAAATTATAGGTGTTAATCGGGCGAGCGGTTCCGGGCTGGATGTTGGCTCCTCAACTACACACACGTATACGTGGTCATCAAGTAATAAAGTGACTCGAAAGTCGGATGCCGAACCCACAGAGACTTATAACAATCATTAGCTAAGCAAACTAAAATTAGATAATTGTCCAAGATATTAAGAGTGATATTTTTCTATTAATCTACTATTGCGGAAATTAAAGAAGTAACAACTAATTTATCAATAATGCAAATGTGTATGATGAGATTTTACTTCAGAGGAGATGAAAATTCCAGGGTTGTGGTTGGTTTATCAATCATGCTAAGTTCAATCACACTCGTTAATCCAGATTATCTATGATTGCTAATTAACCTGATCGTTTATATGAATAGCATGTTCCGGCAATACTACTCGTTTGTCCACAATATATCAATGTTATATTCCTATAGTATTGAGTCTATCATGAACAAATATAATACGATATTCAATTAAGTAAGACTGTTAGGTATATTCCTATCCTAACCGCGAAATCTTTCCCCGTGCCACGGGTTTAGAAACAAGCTCTCTCTAATTCTACTCTAATCTAAACACAACTTTCCCAAGCATAGCATAGATAGTATAGTGAATTGGTAGCTACAACAATTCACAAGTTAAAGCTAGAATTAAAGAAACAACCACAAGATGGTAATCCAAACTAACAAATATGTAATTAATAAACGTTAATAATCATGTCAACCACAACCCTAGAACTAGAGTGCTTAGACACTCATGTTCGTAATAACAATTTTTCAAATATTTTGCATAAATAAATTACAAAGAAAAGTTAAAGGAATGAAGAACTCTATGATTTTCTCCTCTAAGAGTTGTTCCACGTGATGTTCTTACCTCCGGTCGCAAAACTCAATGGTGTTTAATGACTATTTATATGTGTAGGGAAAAGATCCAGTCCAAATAACCAAATCCAAGATCAAATAGAAGACAAAATAGGCTTTAAAAATTCGGAACTCCCTCGCTATAGGCCTCGTGTCACGACCTCTATAGCACGCTCCACCTCGCTACAGCTTGTGCCTCACAAGCTCTGTGGCACGCTTGGTCTCGCGGTTAGCCTCGCGGCGCATGCCCAAACGCACGCAATTTCCCTTGCCTCGCGTGCTGTATCGCGAGCAATTTGGCTTGCTACGCCTGCTGCTGCTTTGATTAAATCGTGCTGCCTAACATTTCAAACTCTTTCTCATTCTCGTTTCTGTTTGATTTTTCAAAATTTTTGCATTGTTTATTTTTGTCTCTTCAATCATTGATCCATAATATCATTATAATGCGTCCAATCAATAAATGATCATGGATCATTCTTGTAGTGAATAAAATATAGATAAAATCTTTACTTTGTTCTTAATTTGGTCTTTAACGTACCTACACATAAAATAAATTCAATTAAGCACAAATATAGTATAGTTTAGCATTAAAGCTCCAAAATGTAAGATACGTAATGCACTAAAAATATGTAATTATAGCCAAACATCACCGGACACGGAAAAAACAGCCCGTCCAGTTATCGTTCCGGGCTGGTTAGTGGGCTGGGGTTCCGAGCTGTTAGCGGGCTGTGATGTTTTAGACTTCAATACACACAAGAAGATAGGTTACTTTGTGTGGTACCCAATTTTCGAGTGCTGTATCAGTAGAAGAACATGGTTCTTCTTGGTGTTCCAACTACTACTATTGCGGAATAATAAAAAGCAGTAAAGTAAAAAATAGAGATTTTTACGTGAAAAACACCTGGCTCAAAAGGTGAAAAAACCACGACCTACTCCTCAGTAGGATTTGCTCAAACTCTTCACTAAAACTCTGAGCCAAACGGACTTACAAAATAAACTTTTTTGTAATCCTAAGACTAACTCTAATCCCTTTGTAGTAATTAACCCCTAGCTAATTTTTACACACCTCAAGTTAAATCTGACTTGAATAATATGTAGCTATTACAATTGCTTCTATGAAATCTGAAAGATACAATATTAAAACTACAACTAGACTCAATAATCAATCAGATGGAACTGGTTCTTCTAGTTGAACTGTAGCCTTTGCATCACACAATGATTCTGCTAGCAAAATAACTCTGGGAACTTTGCTTTCATATTTTTATTCACTTCAGCTTTTGTGCGTGTGGAATTCCAGCAGAAATACATCAAGTATTTATAGAGTCAGTTGTTGAGCTTGTCGTCCAATTCTAGCTCAACTGTACCTGGGTGAACCTAATTCGTACCAAACTCAACTTCCTTTATTTTGTTATTTTCCTTGCTGAATTCAACTTCAATTATCTCATCAGTTTGCAACCTTTTCGCATTAGGAGACAATCTCTTGGTTCATTGATATTTCACATTCACAAATATCTCCTATGATTTTGTAGCCCGGTACAGGTTTAATATGGTATTTGAGTTGTGCCCGTATTATTTGGTAAGAAACGGAGGTCATTTGACGTGATTCGTACCCGTAGTTGTAGAAATTGAAACTTTGAAAGTTCTTGAGATTTTCCTTTGATTTTTATGCTAAATTCGTTGTTTAAGATGTTATTTTGGCGATTTGATCACACGAGTAAGTCCGTAGGATATTTTTAAAGTTGTGTACATGTTTGATTTGGAGTCCCGAGGGCTCGGGTAAGTTTCAGATAGGTGTCGGAGTGGTTTGGACTTTGAAAAAATATGGTGTAATTGTTGTATCTGGTGTCTGGTAATTTGTGCTATGCGAACGCGTGGTCACTCACGCGAACGCGAAGGGTAAACGGGGTTGGGTTTGTTATATGCGAACGCATAGAACGGGGTGCGAACGCGGAGCACTGGGGGACTGCTCTATGCGAACGCGACCCCTTATACGCAAACGCATAGCTTAGGAGGGGGTTGGTCATGGAATTTAGGAGAACCCTATGCGAACGTGGCCAGAGGCACGCGAACGCGAAGGCCAATGAGGGCCAGTGCTATGCGAACGCAGCAGACCCCACACGATCACGTAGAGTGTCTGCCCAGGGGTCTTAAAATAGTAGCAAAACGGGAATAGACCCCATTTTTATATTTTCTTCCATAGAATCCGACTTTGGGCGATTTTTGAAGAGGGATTTCATCACCAAATCATATGTTCTTTTTCTAATCTCATTTTCCATTAACACCCACTAGATTTTTAGGCCTATATCTTGTTCTTGAAGGGTAAAAATTAGGGATTTTAGGAGAATTTGGGATTTTACAAATTTGGGGATTTAGACCTTGATATGGGGTCGAATTCTGAAACTAATTATATATTCGGGCTCGTGAGTGTATGGGTGATCAGGTTTTGGTCTGAACCTCGTGTTTTGACCAAGCGGGCCAGGGGTCGATTTTTGAATTTTTTGGAGGAATGATAGAAAACTCACAATTAAGCATTGGGGTTGAATTATTTAGTATTTATTGATATTATTAAGATAATTATGTCTAGATACAATTGAATTGGAGGCGAATTCTAAAGGGAAAGTGGTAATTGAGGCTTGAGTTGGTCGTGGAATTCGAGGTAAGTGTTTGGCTTAACCTTAGCTCGAGGGAATAGGTATTGTGTCTTATTTGCTATGTGTTAGTATAATGTGCAACGTACAGGTGTGGTGATGAGTATTTATACATTGGTGTCAAGCATGCTGTGAGTCGAATATTGTGATTTATGTGATTGTTCATTAAGCATTACTTGAGTTTAATTTGATAATTATCCATGTTGGTGGTATTTCTTGGTATTGATCATTGTTGAGTAATGGTTCAAGTTAGAAATTATTACGTGAAGTTAAGTAACTAAGTGAGATTGGTTATAGTTGTTTCCCTTGTGGGGATGATATTGATTCTACTGTTGGCTCCCTTGCCGGGATGTTATGGCTTTTATTATTATTGTACTGTTGATTTTCCTTGTCGGATTGTTATTATTGATTTGTTTGGGTGAGAAAGAGTGTTAAAGCACAAAGGGTGATGTTATGCCGTTTCATTTGATTTATGGTGAGGATGAGTGTTAAAGCACGAAGGGTGATGCCGTGTATGATGTTGTGAGGATGAGCGTAAAAGCACGAAGGGTGATGTCGTGCCATATTATGATATTAAAAGCATGATGGGTGATGTCGTGCCGTTTCTATTGATTTATTATGAGGATGAGAGTAAAAGCGCGAAGGGTGATGTCGTGCATTCTATTTATTATTTGGTGAGGATGAGAGTAAAAACACGAAGGGTGATGACGTGCACTTGTTTTTGTGCTGTTATTTTGTTGTTTACATTGATATCTAATTTGTTTTTTTACTTCTTATCTCCATTAGTTGATATTTCCTCCCCTCAGCATGTTCACATTTCCTTGTATTTAGCTGCTTAATTCTTGTTGCTATGATTTTCTCCGTATATGATTAAACTGCACAGGTTTAGTTGGTTGTCGTGTCCTAGCCTCGTCACTACTTCGACGAGGTTAGGCTCGACACTTACTCAGAACATGGGTGGGTTGTACTGATACTACACTCTGCACTTTTGTGCAGATCCTGGTACTGGACTTTTCGGACCTTAGATCAGGGTTGCTGCCTTCAGTCAAGCGGAGACTCCGAGGTAGTTCGGCAGACGTCCGCAAGCCTTGGCGTCCCCTCCTATTTCATTCTATTTTGTTCTTATTTACTTCTGAGATGGATGTTTACTTATATTTTGTTCAGACTCCTATTTGTAGTATTCACAGACAGTCCGTGAGATTGTGACACTTGTTCTGGGAGTACTTTGGTTCTGGATTTTGTATTAGTATTATATCAAACTATTGAAACATGTTATCTCGTATTTTAAATTTCCGTAATTTTATATTAAAGTCTGATAATCTTTTAAAGATAAAGGAATAAGGTAATTAATCAGTAATGTTGGCTTGCCTAGTGGGTTCAATACTAGGCGTCATCACGAACCCGACGGTGGAAAATTCGGGTCGTGACATTACAGCAACGGAAGCATCAACAATGTTAGCATAATAATTATATAAAGTTTGTAAATGTTTGAGTAGATCAGAAATACAAGTGTCAATATCAACAGTTTCAGTTGGTCCAATATCCATATAAACATGTAAAGCAGTGATTAATTGGCAACACGTGACCATTCTGATAGAAGAGTTTAAAATAGCACCAATTAGGCAAATAGGGGGAATTTGGTAGAAATATTTTTAAATTTATCTAGCATAGATTCAACAACAAAATTATATCCTTCTTTCTTCTTCAAATTATGGAGTGAAAGAGAAATTTCAGCAATATGAACTAAACTATTTGTAATAGTAGGATAATAAGCTCCAGAAAACTCAAGTGTAGCCACATAAATTTTTTGTAAATTTTTTGCAACATCTTCAATAACATCCAAGTTCTAGATGTTAACAAACGACTAGGATCAATACAATGAGAATTAGCAACTTCAGTTATAAGCATTTTATATTTATAACATCTTAAGAACAAATAAGTATAACTCCATCTAGTAACTATTTCTTCAGGCATGAGTCTTGATTTTAGTCTATGTTGCACACATTTTTCCTTAAATGCTTGTAATCTATCACTTCTTTAATTCCTTGAATTACACCAACATCTCTTCTAACTAAAGTGATCTCATCTCTAAATAATTCAAGGCCGCTCTTCACAATTAAATTATAAATATAAAATGCGCATCTAACGTGAAATATTTCAGGAAGTGGTGGGTGTAGATGCAATTTTAATATTGTAATAGTTGCATTGTCGTTAGAAGCATTATCAAATGACACACACAAAATTTTTTCGTATAAATGCACCAATATGACTTTGATCTTCATCATATTTAAAAGCAATAATACGTTTTTGCATACAAAAATTCTGATGTATCCAATGGCATGTAACAATCAAATAATCATTTTCATATACAACACGGTCAATATCAGAAGTAAGAGAAACTCTACAAGAAAGAATGGCGAACAAATAATGGATATATGTCTAATATTGTCCAAAAAAACTAAAGATATCAACTCTACAAGTACTTATAGAAATACTTTTAAACAAAAGGTTATAAATTCTTTGAATATAAGTAACAAGATATGGTGAAGCAGTAAAACTAAAATGTAAACAATCTAAAACAATCATTTTAGCTCATTTTTCCCGATTATATCGTATTTACCCATTAAACCGCTAATACCCGGGTTAAGTTTTTGTTGACCACCTTCCTCATCAGCACCCCATGCTATAGGGTGGTTATCTACCATGTGCTTACGAAGTTTCCCCCTTCCCCTTCCCTTACCCCCAGTCTCATTTTTATAAACTTCCTTACAAATTTGACATCTTACATAATTTTTATCTTCTTCTAGTCTTTTAGAAAAATTCCAACACTTACTTCTTAATCTCCGATTCCTCTTAATAAGGAGGGGAGGCCTACCTGTATTACCATGACCTCCATCCCTAATATTTTGAGTTTGACTAGCATTACCAGGTGTAGCTGGTGGTTTTTCAAGATTATCAAGGGATTATATCATCTATACTATAATTTCTTGAAGTAGCTCACAATATACATTTAAATTTTCAGGTGAACTTTCAAAAATATGTGTAAAGCTACTAGAAGAACCAACACCATCTCTTGGTTTTTTAGAAGTTTTCTTACTACTACCACCCTATCAATGCATGCGTTTTTGGCTGATAAAAATATATCCATTATGTAAATTAAATTAAGAAATTAAATTAATAATTCTAAATAATAAAATAAAAATATACACCAAAGAAGAGAAAGATATGGAACGAGTGTACCGGGATTACGGATGCCGCACTAAATTTGATATCAAACTTCAATTGACAGAGTGATACTTGATAACACACTTTACTTGAATACTTGATATTTGATAATTATAATTTTGCAGTGACTAAAGTAAATTTTTTTTGAAACTTGAAGTAATAAGTAATTGAGAATTTAAGAGCAATAATCAATATTATCAAGAGAGAATTGAGAGAGAATTAGAGTCGTAAGAGAGTAAATTGTGAGAAAAATGAAGAAGAAGGGGGCTATTTATAGTTTTTAAAAGGTTAAAATTATAATTTATCAATTATTAAGGGGTGAGGGCTATTTTCTTAAGGGGGTAGGCCGAAATGGTCATTTTTTGAAAAAAATGGTTGTTGCACAACGGTCATTTTTGAACTTGACCGTTGACAACGGTCCAGAAATTTCGGGTTGGACCGGGCTATAGCCCGGTAAGAACCCGGTAACGAGTAACCGGGCTAACCGGGTTCTGGTGCACGGTTACCAAATTTTTTTCATTCTAGCCCGGTTCCCCGCCTAACCATCCCTAGCCCGTCCCCACTCCCTACGATATCGGGCTGACCTGGGCTGAACCGCGTCGATCCAGGCTGAACCGCGTCGACCCGGACTGTGAACGGGCTAATCCTGCCCGAGTAACACGTTTAGTTGAAATAGGTTTCTTATGTCATTTTGGAACTTGTGTGCAAAATTTGAGGTAATTCCGAGTTGTTTCGACGTGTTCTGAGTAAGTTTGGAATTTGGAAATTTGAAATAGTTCATTAAGCTTGATTAAAGGTACGATTTGTGGTTTACTTGGACAGTGTTTGTAAGTACTCTATTTCGGACCTTAAGCCATTTTATCACACTTTGAGTTATAGAACTCGGATTTGGGCGATCTTGGAGGAAATTTTTACGATTTGAATTGGGGTTTGTATTTTTTTACTTGGATTTGATTATATTATATGATTCCATCTTCATATTTTGGTAATTGATTGGTGAATTTGAAAAAGAAATTGGGTTGTTTTGTCTAAACTTTTCTAAAGTGAGTAATTGAGTTTTGAACATCGATTCACAATCGGAATTGGATGAAATCGGTATGGTTGGACCCGTATTCAAATGAATTGTCATAATTTTTGAGTTTTGTCATGTTTCAAGGTGCGGGCCTGGGATGACTTTGAGTATTTTATTAAAGATTCGACCTTTATCGTTTGGCTTTGTTTTCTATGGTATTATTTGATATTTTTAGTTGCTTTTGCCTAGTTTCGTGTCGTTCGGAGGTTGATTCGCGCGAGATGGTGTTTCTAGAATATCGTTTGGCTTGCTCGTTATTGATTTCGCTTGTTCGAGGCAAGTAACATATCTAAACTTGGATTTGAGGGTAATTATCCCTCAATACTATGATATTAAAGATGTGTTGGGGTGACATACGTGCTAGGTGACGTGTGTGTGTGTGCACCAAGGTATTTATGATTCGAATAGTTCTTAGGCTATTATATGTCTTGTTTTACTATCATGCTTTTTTGATATCACGCTTCTCCATTTGTATAATTACGTGAGTTGTTATTCATGCTAGAAATCATGTTTAGGCTGTCTGCTCAATTGTTTGAGACATGTTAGGGCTATTTTTGTCATGTTGAGCTATTTTCCTTAGCTGTAGCCATAATGTTCAGTCATGATAGTTATATCCGCATATTTTATTTGTCTCTTTACACTTTTTGATATGATGTCTCTTCCGGGGAACTCCATTTAAATTATTCTGGTGGATTATTTCCATCTACTTCCTTTATGATTTCGTTCGAAATCATGACAATTCCTATTTGAAAGAGCTATTTGTGCAAGTATTTTACGGTTAAGAAGCAACTGTCTCTTGTACAAATTGTGTATTAATCTACTATAACTATATGATACTCCCCTTTCACGAATTAGTGTGTTATCCGAGTGTTCACAAACAACGAAAATCTCTCTTTTTCCTATTCCTATCCCAATGAGCCGAAACTAAAGCTCTTATTTTCTGTTAAGTAATAGTTCGAGTAAGCCTTGAATGAGTCCCCCGAAATCTTGATGCAAATAAACGAATTATGTTGTTGGTGTCATTCTACGTGATACAAGCTTGAGTTGTATTTGTGGCACATTGTGATACTCCATGTTGCATATTTGGTTTATATTTATGTGAGATGTGAGCCGTTGTGACTTTAGCGGATTGAAAACTGATATGGGCCATAAAATCGTGTTGTGAGTTATATTGGATCGGGTACACGCCGCAATGGATTGTTATTTGGATAGGGTTGTATGCTGCAACAGATTGTTATTTGGATCATGTTGTACGCGGCAACATGTCATATTGACTATTGATTAGCGATTGGTCCAGGATCCGTCTCCTGGAGTATGATATTATAGTGAGTGCAGGCACAATGGCATACATGTGCTTTTGTAAGGGGCATTTATGTTAGGTACTCGTATAGTACTGAGTGATTCTGTGTATGATGGTGAGGGGCATTTTCACTCACCTTGAGTGTGTTGATGGTGAGTGTACTTGATGATTTCACTGTGATATTTCACTTGACATGTATATTTGATATGCAAGCATATACCTGTATTTTCCTCATGCTAGATGGCAAAGATGCTATTGACTTGACATGTGTACTTGACATGTAGGGATAAAGATATTTTTTTTTCATGCTAACTGGTAAATGAAAAGTCTTATCAGTTGTTGAAAGTTTGAAAAAATCACAGTTCTCGAATAAACTCATATTTTTAGTAACTTCAGTGAAAGATTTGGGCTTTAACTTTTATACTTGTAAAGCATGTCTTATTTTTCATATTTGTGAACAAGTTGTACATGGTATCTCTTGAGTTTTTTACATTTTGTTGTCATCATTATATCATGCATTGTCGTTGATTATTGGTATTGAATAGTGACTTTCTTTCGAGCTTGCCACTGCTTTCAACTCGAGGCTAGGTTTGTTATTTATTGAGTACATGGGGTCGGTTGTACTCATATTATACTTATGCATATTATGTGCAAATCTTGGAGTTGATGATGCTGCATATGGCGGAAGCTGACATTGAGAATGTACCTGCTTTTCGTACATAAATACCATTTTTCCTTGGTAGTTTTAGATTTGAATTTCATTTATGTATACTTCAAACAAATGTTGTATTTATTTTCGCAAATACTTTGTATATCTAAATTTTAGTGGTTCATGACTTGTACTACCAATCCTTGAGTTTTTATTATATAGAAATTTAGTTATTTCATTTATTAAATTCTCATTATTTTTATTAGAGTTGGGTTGACTATTGCTTGACTTACCTAACGGATTGGATTATATGACATCACGACTAGGTGAATTTTGGGTTCTGACATCTTCAACAGGCTCAGTAAACAAAAATAAATCCACTGTGCCTATGGACTATATGCTTATGGTCTATGGGACAATTGCGGAGTTGACTTCTTCACGTAGTAAGCATAATGGAAATTATTCTTGTTTTGGTCCTGCTGCGTCAGCTTCTAATTTATGAGCGACGTGCATTTGTTAATTGAAAATCACATCCATTTCATTAATTCTGTTGTTAAGTATACACGGATGTTATATTTCTCAAGAGTAATTTATTATTATTGAAAAACTAGTATTAGAACTCATGCGATACACGGATCGTATTAAAGAATACTAACTCAAATTGTGATCTATGTTATTTGAACATATTAGATCACATTGCATTTAAAAATAAAAGTTCAACTTCCATTTTGATTTTCAAAATAATATACCTAATAAAAAATCTATAGAAAATTAAAAGAAGTAGATCATAATAATATTTTTATTACATTATCGATTAATTTTTATTATTACAATCCTAATATATGACTTCTACTGGTTTGTCACTTGGCTTTATATATATATATCGATAAGTCATTACACCTATATATATATTCTATTGTTCTATTTTTTTATATTTATTAGTAATATTTTTTGTGTATTATCTACTTACTTTATTTCTTTAATTAATTCAAAGTATAAATGTCCTCTTATTATCGATATATATAGGTGTCCTTTATCTATTTTTTGTGTCCTTTTTATTACATTATCGATATATATAGGTGTATATATATCGAGGGCATTTAAGTCATTACACACACACACACACACACACACACACACACACACACACATATATATATATATATATATATATATATATATAATATTCTATTGTTCTATTTTTTATATTTATCAGTAATATTTTTTGTGTATTATCTACTTACTTGATTTCTTTAATTAATTCAAAGTACAAATGTCCTCTTATTATCTCCATCCCCGATTTGTATATTTTTTCATCTAATGTGATATTTAAATTAGTTTTTCACATCTAATTTTACCTATAATAGAGATAATACCATATTTAGAACTAATTTGTGATATTGAATTTGCCCAACGTATAAAACACATAAGTTATTTTGTTAATTTTTTATAAAATCTAGTAATATTTTAATAACTTTTATTTTTTGTAATACACGTAATAACACGATTATATGTCACCTTGATTATACGATTCTACGTTACCATGACCAATAACTTCTCCTATGACATCTGCCACATTTAAATAAATAGTTATGAATAAGGTGTTTAAACATTCAACAAAAAACAGCGAAAGGTAAAACAACTACCGAATAGTTCATTCTCATCAACCTCAAGTTGATTTGTGAGATACTGAAAAGACTTAAAGTTGAAGATATTCAAATTAAACTGTGGATCACTAATTTCATCCACACTCGCCCTATGAGAAAATGTTCCTTTTTTGTATAAAACATATTGACTACAAATTGAACTAAAGAAAGAATGTTGAGTTTCAATTTATGGTTGTTGGTCTTAATTTTCAGATTGTTTGGTCCAACCACAAAGTTTTTCATAACATACAATCCCATTTCATGTGTTTTGTTTTGCAAATACGCATAACAGCTCTTCCAATAAATGCATGAATTCGATCTCCCTAAAATAAAAATTTGAAAAGAAATTTAAGTTAGTAAGGCGCATAAGTCGAAGAAAATACATCAAAACTCGGAAAAAAGAACAACATGTAAAAGAGTATGCACATTTTCATCTTGAATAATTAATTCAATTGAATTAGAATTTTCTGGTTTCTCGCGGCATGGAACGTGCCCAACACGAACCTTCAAATTCTAGCTCATTTTGGACATTGATATTTCGCTGATATAGTTATAGTTTGGAGCCATACTTAGCATAAGTTTGTGTAGAAGCTAAACCCTAAACAACGTAGAGAAGCTAAATCTAAGTAAAAGTTGCTTAAATAAAATTATCTGAAATCCTAATATTTAAAAAGGTAAGTGTAAATCAATGTGTATGAGCGATTGCGCAAGAAATTATAAGGATCTTCATTTTTCTAGCTTGGGGCTCTAATAAATTTTTAACGTTTCTTTTTTATGGTTAATTAAAATTTGTTAACCACCAAGCCTTAATTTTTCTTGTCTTTTTCTTTGTCCTCTTGTTCATTTTTTAATACTATTTCTTTTAATATAATATAGTTATAAGAAACAAAATGTTTATTTAATTATTTCTTTCTTAAAAAGGAATACCTATCATAACTAAATTATACATAAAATTTAATTAAAGATACCTATAACAATGTATATTGTTCACAAATAAGGTTAGATACAAAACTTGTACTAAATAAAGAATTATTATTTCAACTTAAATTAATGTGTAAGATTTTCAACGAAGTTTTAATTGATTCTTGATAAAAAAAGAATACCTATCGTAACTGAATTATACACAAATCTATGTTATATATACCTATAGCTATAGTATATTGGTTTGCTTAATGAAAATTGCGTCCTTTTTTCGTGCACGTCCAAAAGAATCTACTTTGGTCATTAAAAAGAAAACATTTTTAGTCTAATAAATTCTTTCTTAAAATTTTTAGTCTATTTCCTTTAATATAATATAGATGTAAGATACAAATATTTAATTAATTAATCATTACTTAAAAAGAATACATACCATAACTGAATTATACACAAAATTTAATTAAAGATACCTATATTAATGTATATGATACCTATATTAATGTATATTGTTCGCAAATAAGGTCACATACAAAGCTTATATTAAATATAGAATTATTATTTCAACTTAAAATTAATGTGTAAGATACAAAACGAAAATTTAATTGATTCTTTCTCAAAAAAGGATATCTACCATAACTGAATTATACATAAATTTAAATAAAGATACCTATAGTTATATGTAACGATCCGGTCAGTCGTTTTGAGGGTTAGCGCCCCGATATCCTAATGACTGCTTTTCCCACTTTTATATCTGCTTATGGGACTTGTCGGAATAATTAGTCGTGAATTTTGGAGAGTTTTTGGACACATAGTCCCTAATTATGAGTTTAAGCCTTAGAAATCGGACCGTAGTCAGAACTGTGTGAAGACGGATCCAGAATGGAATTTCATCGACTACGTTAGCTCTGTTGGGTGATTTCGGGGTTAGGAGCGTGTTCGGAATGTGTTTTCGAGGTCTGTAGTAGATTTAGGCTTGAATTGGAGAAAGTTAGAATTTCGGCGATTTCGTCCGATAGGTGAAATTTTGATATCGGGCTCGAAATGGGATTCCGAAAGTGGCTGTAGGTCCGTAGTGTCATTTGTGACATGTGTGTCAAATTTCAGGTCATTCAGACTAATTTTGACGTGTTTCGACATCGGTTGTGGATTTTGAAAATTTCATAAGTTCTTAGGCTTGAATCCATGCATAAATGGCGATTTTAATGTTATGTGATGTGTTTTAAAGGCTCGAATAAGTTTGGATAAGGCATTATGGCTGGTTGGTAAGTTTGGTTGAGGTCCCGGGGACCTCGGGGATATTTCGGATGCTCAACGGGTTTATTTTGGACTTAGAAAACCAGCTGAAGCATTGCTGGTTCTGGTGTTTCGCACCTGCGGTGGGGAGCAACAGGTGCGGACGGGGACCTCACAGGTGCGGAATTGACCTGGTTCAGTCAGACTCGCAGGTGCGGCAAGAGTTCCGTAGATGCGGCCCAGTGACCTTAGGTGCGGCCCCAACCCTTTTAGTGAGATTTCGCACCTGCGATGTATTTTCTACAGGTGCGCAGGTGCGGGATCTCTTGGCAGTTTACACCAAATTCGAAGGTTTGAAATTCATAATTGTAAAAATGATTGGGAGCTCGGGATTAGGCGATTGTGAGTGGGTTTTGAAGAGAAGACTCATAGGTAACGGTTCCTAACCTTATTTCACTTGTATATCATTAATCTATAGCAATTTCTTCCATATAATCAATGAATTTGAGTGAAAAATCATGAAAATGGGAGGAAGGTTCCCCAAATAGAAATCCGAGAATTTAATGAGATTTTGGCGTTGATTTTCGATGATTCTTGTTCGAGTGAGTTCGTGAGTGAATGAGTGTTCTAAATTTTTAACTTTCACTCGTTTCCGAGACATGGGCCCGGGGGACTTTTTGGGTAATTTTCCTAATTTCGCGTATTAGCCTTGAACTAATTAGCTAGATTGATTTCTTACAATGATATTTACATTATGCAATTGAATTTTTGAATAGATTTGGTCCATTCGGAGTCGAATACTCATGGAAAGTGCGTGGTTTTGAGTTAAGTAGAGCAGTCGAGGTAAGTGGCTTGCCTAAATCTGTGTCGGGACTTCCTCTTAGGTTGTTTTGATACTATTTGTTGTATGGGCGCCGTGTACGTGAGGTAACGAGTATGTGCACGGGCCAATGTGCTAATCGTGTAGTTTAGATTAGGAAGGAGCATGCCTATCTGTTTTACCTGAATTTCATATTTGATACTATGTGCACCATGTTTCGTTAGTCCTATCCCTTGTCTTGCCTGTAAATTTCCTCCTGAACTGTTTAAATAAACCTTATCCGGCATGCATTCACATTTCATATTTAAATTGGGACTACAGACGTATTCCGGGAGATTCCCCCCTGTACTGCATATTTATTTTGGGACTACAGACGTATTCCGGAAGCTTTCCCCTTGTACTGCATATTTATTTTGGGACTACAGACGTATTCCAGGAGCTTTCCCCATGTACTGCATATTTAAATTGGGACTACGGACGTATTCCAGGAGCTTTCCCCCTGTACTGCATAATCATTTGGAACTACGAGACGGTATCCCGGGAGATTCCACTTTGTGATATATTATGTTGAGCCAAGGATTTTATTTACTGTAACCTTATATTATTTTTCTTAAACTGTTTATTGTAGACATTACATATCTTTTGTATTGTTTTAAACATACTTATTTAAATTTCGTAGAGCCTTAACCTGACCTCGTCACTACTTGACTGGGGTTAGGCTTGGCACGTACTAGGTACCAAATGTGGTGTACTCATGCCCTTTACTGTATATATTTTTTTCGTGTGCAGATCCAGGTACGAGCTATCAGCCTCGTGGTTAGTTGTTGTTGCTGATTCTAGGAGACTGCAAGGTATTTTTGCCGCGTCCGCAGAATCCTCCGAGTCTCCTTCTATTCTATCTTGTAGAGACATTCTTATGTACTTTTTCCAGTTTTTGTTAGAGCTACAGTAGTGTTAGAAGTTGGTGACCGTCTGTGATATTCCAGGTTTTGGGAAGTTATGTTTTGTATGAGCCGAGTGACCAGTACGTTACTTATGTCATTGCCCTTATCCCCTATATTGCTTGCGTTTTATTTTGATTTCCCCCCCGCTATAGTAGGCTTACCTAGTCGTAGAGCCTAGGTGTCGTCACGACACCTTCAAAGGGTAAATCGGGTCATAACAAGTTGGTATCAGAGCGTCTAGGTTCATAGGAGTCACAAGTCACAAGTCGGTTTATTAGGGTCTCGCGGATCGGTACGGAGACGTCCGTATCTATCTTCCGGAGGCTATGTAACTGTTAAGAACAATCATATTTCTTTGATTTCCTTGTCGTGCGAGTTATTGATATCAAAAATTCAAAAAATTCTATTCTATTTCCCACAGATGGTGAAGACCCGTACTGGGAGGACTGATGACCAGGCACCCGAGCGGCCGAGCCCCCTGCCAGAGCCGCCAAAGGCCGGGGTCGGGGTAGAGGACGACCACACGGTGCATCCCGAGCACCGGCGAGAGCAGCGACAGAGGAGCCTACAGCAACTCCAACCGGAGAGCCGGCACATGAGGTCCCTATTGCTGCTCCAGCCTTACAGGAGACTTTAACTCAGTTCATGAGCATGTTCATCACTCTAGCTCAGGCGGGACTACTTCCGATAGCTCCCGCTACATCCCAGGCCGTGGGAGGAGCACAGACTCCCGCAGTCCGCACTCCTGAGCAGAGGGCCATGTTGATCAGGCCCCTGAGTATATTCCTATTCCCCTTGCGGCTCCGGTACAACATGGGACCAGGGTAGGTGCTTCTGAGGCAGAGCAGCTCAGACTTGAGAGGTACAAGAAGTACCACCCACCTATTTTCAGCGGACTAGCTTCAGATGACGCTCTGGGGTTTCTTGAAGAGTGTCATCGTATTCTCCGCACTATGGGAATTGTGGAGACCAGTGGGGTTTCTTTGGCCGCTTTCCAGCTAAGGGGAGCGACATATCAGTGGTGGCGGGCCTATGAGATGAGTAGTCCGAACGAGGCAACCTCACTCACTTGGACTCATTTTTCAGAGATGTTTTGCGAGAGTATGTTCCTCAAAGCCTCAGGGATACTTGGCGCACGGAGTTCGAGCAGTTGCACCAGGGTACTATGACTCTGTCGGAGTTTGCAGTCCGTTTCAGTGAGTTAGCTCGGTATGCACCAGCCTTGGTTGCCACAGTCATAGAACGGGTTAGCCGCTTCATTGAGGGACTTCACCCTAGTATTCAGACCAGTATGGCCAGAGAGTTGGAGATGGATATCATTTATCAGCAGGCAGTGAGTATTGCCAGAAGAGTAGAGGGCATGTTCGCCCGGGACCGATAGGAGAGAGAGGCCAAGAGGTCTCGAGAGACTTGCCACTTTTTAGGAGCTCGTGCACCAGCAACACGTTACGTTAGGGGCTTTGTGGGTCACCCTGTTCATTTAGCCCTTCCAGCAGCCAGCGGTATTCTAGCTCTTCCTAAACCTCAGGAGTTCATGCATCGCCAGTATCCAGTGTGCCTCCGGTTCGAGGTTCTACTACCGGCCAGCCCAGCAGGCCAACTCCTATTCAGTCTCATCCGCAGCGTCCTCCGAGGGGTTGTTTTGAGTGTGGTGACACTCGTCACGTGATTAGAGATTGCCCCAGGTCCAGGAGGGGTGCACCTCCACAGTCTTATCAGACTCTACGCGCTCCGTCGGGCCCTCCGGCTATCCTTCCAGCTCCAGCTGCCACTTCACCTCCTCAGCCAGCTCGAGGTGGAGGTCGGGGAGGTAGAGGTCACCCTAGATGGGGAGGCCAAGCCAGATATTATGCCCTTCCGGCCCGTTCCGAGGCCGTTGCTTATTCATCACAGGTATTGTCCCTGTCTATCATAGGGATGCATCAGTATTATTTGATCTAGGCTCTACGTATTCATATGTGTCCTCTTATTTTTCTCCACATTTGGGGATATCTCGAGATTCTTTGAGTTCCCCTGTTTATGTATCTACTCCTATGAGAGACTCTCTAGTTGTGGACCACGTATATCAGTCATGTTTGATTTCTCTTAGAGGTTTTGAGACCAGGGCTAATATTTTATTACTCAGCATGGTAGATTTCGATGTTATCTTGGGCATGGACTGGTTGTCGCCCCATTATGCTATTCTTGATTGTCACGCTAAGACCGTGACGACGAGATTAGAGTGGAGAGGTACCTTAGAGTATACTCCCCGCAGGGTCATTTCTTTCCTTAAGGCTCAGCGGATGGTTGAAAAGGGGTGTGATGAGTATTTGGCCTATGTGAGAGATGTCAGTGTTGATACCCCTCCAGTTGAGTCAGTCCCAGTAGTAAGGGACTTTCCTGATGTATTCCCAGCTGATCTTTCGGGTATGCCGCCCGACAAAGATATTGATTTTGGCATTGATGTGTTGCCGGGAACTTAACCCATTTCTATTCCTCCTTACCGGATGACTCCTCCTGAGTTGAAGGAGCAGTTACAGGAGTTGCTTGATAAGGGTTTCATCAGGCTCAGTGTATCACCTTGGGGCGCTCCAGTGCTATTTGTGAAGAAAAAGGATGACTCTATGCGTATGTGTATTGATTATCGGCAACTGAACAAGGTTACAGTGAAGAACATGTATCCTTTGCCTCGCATTGATGATTTATTCGACCAGCTACAGGGTTCCAGAGTATTCTCCAAGATTGACTTGCGATCTGGCTATTATCAACTGAAGATTCGGGAGTCGGACATCCCGAAGACTGCCTTCAGGACCATATATAGTTACTATGAGTTTCTTGTTATGTCATTTGGGCTGACCAATGCCCCAACAACTTTTATGCATTTGATGCACAGTGTGTTCCGGACTTACCTTGGTTCTTTCATCATTGTGTTTATTGACGACATTCTGGTGTATTCTCGATCACGGGAAGATCATGAGAAACACTTGAGGACCGTGCTTCACGACTTTGAGGAAGAAGAGATTGTATGAAAAATTCTCCAACTATGAGTTCTGGCTTGATTCAGTGGCATTCTTGGGCCACATAGTATCTTGTGAAGGGATCAAAGTAGATCTGAAGAAGGTGGAGGCGGTGCAGAGTTGGCCTAGATTATCATCAGCTATGGAGATCCGCAGTTTCCTTGGTTCGGCAGGGTACTACCGTCGCTTTGTAGAGGGGTTTTCATCTCTTGCAGCACCTATGACCAGACTGACCTAGAAGGGTGCTCCGTTCAGGTAGATCAAGGAGTGTGAGGAGAGCTTTCAGAATCTCAAGACAGCTTTGACTCCGGCCCCAGTATTAGTGTTGCCTACAGGTTTAGGGTCCTACACTGTCTATTCTGACGCCTCAAGGATTGGCCTTGGAGCAGTATTAATGCAGGATGGTAGGGTGATTTCCTACACGTTCAGGCAGTTGAAGGTGCATGAGAAGAATTATCCAGTTCATGACCTCGAGTTAGTAGCTATTGTTCACGCCTTGAAGATCTGGCGTCATTATTTGTACGGTGTTCCATGTGAGATTTTTACGGATCGCCGGAGTTTGCAACACTTGTTCAGGCAGAAGGACCTCAATTTGCACCAGCGGAGATGGTTGAAGCTACTAAAGGACTATGATATCACTATATTATACCACCCGGGAAAGGCCAATATGGTGGCCGACTCCTTGAGTCGCCGGGCGGATAGTTTGGGGAGTTTGGCATACCTTCCGGCAGTTGAGAGGCCCTTAGCCTTGGATGTTCAGACCTTAGCCAGTCAATTCGTGAGATTGAATCTTTCAGAGCCTTGCCGGGTTTTAGCTTGTGTGGTGGCTCGGTCTTCTCTTTATGACCGCATTCAAGAACGCCAGTATGATGATCCACACCTTCTGGTTATTTAGGACAGGGTTCGGCAAGGTGACGCTAGGGATGTGACTATAGGATATGACGATGTGATGAGGATGCAGGGTCGGATCTATGTGCCCAACATGGATGGGCTTCAGGAGTTTATTCTTTAGGAGGCCCATAGCTCGTGATATTCCATTCATCCGGGTACCGCGAAGATGTACCAGGATCTGAGACAACACTATTGGTGGAGAAGGATGAAAAAGGATATAGTGGAGTTTGTGGCCAAGTGTCTCAACTGTCAGCAAGTCAAATATGAGAATCAGAGGCCAGGAGGGTTACTTCAGCAGATTGAGCTTCCACAGTGGAAGTGGGAGCGGATCACCATGGACTTTGTGGTTGGACTTGCTCGGACTTTGAAAAATTTCGATGCTATTTGGGTGATTGTGGATCGGCTGACCAAGTCAGCTCATTTCATTCCAGTGTTAACTACATACTCCTCCGAGAGGTTGGCGGAGATTTATACCAGGGAGATCGTTCGCCTCCACGGTATTCCAGTATCTATCATTTCAGACAGAGGTACACAGTTCACTTCACAGTTCTGGAGAGCCGTTTAGCAGGATCTAGGCACCAGGGTAGAGTTGAGTACAACCTTTCATCCTCAGACGGATGGGCAGTCCGAACGCACGATTCAGATTCTCGAGGACATGCTCCGTGCCTGTGTGATGGATTTTGGAGGGTCATGGGACCGATACTTGCCACTTGCAGAGTTTTCTTATAATAAGAACTACTAGTCCAACATTCAGATGGCGTCGTATGAGGCTTTGTATGGTAGATGGTGCCGGTCCCCAGTAGGATGGTTTGAGCCGGGAGAGGCCCAATTGTTGGGTACATATTTGGTCCAGGATGCCCTGGTGATGTTTTAGACGTCATTACCACACAAGAAAATAGGTTCATTTGTGTGTTATCCAATTTTCGAGTGATGTCTCTCTAGAGGAACCTGGTTCTTCTTGGTGTTCCAACTTCTACTGTTGCGGAATAATAAAAGCATTAAAGTAAAAACATAGAGATTTTTACGTGGAAAACACCTAGATCAAAAGGTGAAAAAACCATGATCTACTCCTCAGTAGGATTTGCTCAAACTCTTCACTAAAACTCTGAGCCATACAGACTTACAAAATAAACTCTTTTGTAATCCTAGGACTAACTCTAATCCCTTCGTAGTAACTAACCTCTAGCTAATTTCTACAAGCTTCAAGTTAACTCTAACTTGAACAATGCGTACCTATTACAATTTCTTCTATGAAAGCTGAAAAGATACAATATTAAATCTCCTACTACAACCAACTAGACTCAATGACAAACAGATGGAACTGGTTCTTCTAACTGGTCTGTAGCCCTTGTATTGCATATTAATTCTGCTTGCAAAATATCTGGGAATTTTGCTTTCAGATCTTGATTCACTTCTGCATTTGTGCGTTCTTGATTCAAGCAAGAATACTTCAATTATTTATAGAGTCATTTGTTGAGTTGGTCGTTCAGTTCTGGTACAACTCTACTTGGGAGAACGAGTTCGTATTAAACTCAACTTCCTTCCTTCGTTACTGTCCTTGCTGAATTCAACTTCTATTCTCTTATCAATTTGAAACCTTTTCGCATTAGGAGACACTCTCCTTGTTCATTGATACTTCACAATCTCATTCATCTTGTGTGCATATACAGTTCATGTGCCAACGCGTCAGGTCAAGTAATGCTCTGATGGACCTGGTTCAACTGGTCAGAAATTTGTCAATCTTCAAAACTATGCAGTGACTTGGGTCAACACCTGGACAAGGAGAAGGTGATTCAGGAGAGACTTCGCATAGCTCAGTCTAGGAAGAAGAGTTATGCGGACTGGAAGGTTCGTGATTTGGCATTTATGGCTGGTGATTGGGTTTTGCTTCGGGTATCGCCTATGAAGAGCGTCATGAGGTTCAGGAAGAAGGGTAATCTAAGTCCGAGATTCATTGATCCTTTTGAGGTATTGCGGCGTGTTGGTAAGGTTTCTTATGAGCTAACCTTACCTCCCAACCTAGCAGGAGTTCATCCGGTATTCCACGTCTCTATGCTCTGGAAGTATCACAGTGACCCGACTCATGTTTTGGATTTCAGTTCAATCCACTTGGACAAGGATTTATCATATGTTGAGGAGCCAGTCGCTATATTGGATAGACATGTCAGAAAGCTCAGGTCGAAGAATATTGCATCAGTCACGGTTCAGTGGAGGGTTCAGTCGCTCGAGGAGGCGACTTGGGAGACCGAGCAGGATATGCTCAGTCAGTACCCTCGTCTTTTCACAGCTTCATGTATGTCTCTATACTCGTTCGAGGCCGAACGATTTTCTTAAGAGGGGGAGAATGTAACGACTCAGTCGGTCGTTTTGAGAGTTAGCGCCCCGATCCCCTAATGACTGCTTTCCCCACTTTTATATCTGCTTATCGGACTTGTCGTAATGATTAGTCGTGAATTTCGGAGAGTTTTTGGACACATAGTCTCTAATTATGAGTTTAAGCCTTAGAATCAGACCATAGTCAGAATTGTGTGAAGATGGATCCGAAATGGAATTTCGTCGACTCCGTTAGCTTTGTTGGGTGTTTCGGGGTTAGTAATGTATTCGAAATGTGTTTTCGAGGTCTGTAGTAGATTTAGGCTTGAATTGGCGACAATTAGAATTTCGGCGATTTCGGTTGATAGGTGGAATTTTGATATCGGGCTCGGAATGGGATTCTGAAAGTGGCTGTAGGTTCGTAGTGTCATTTGTGACATGTGTGTCAAATTTCAGGTCATTCGTACTAGTTTTGACGTGTTTCGGCATCGGTTGTGGATTTTTGAAATCTCATAAGTTCTTAGGCTTGAATCCATGCATAATTGGAGATTTTGATGTTATGTGATGTGTTTTGAAGGTCTACTAAGTTTGGATAAGGTATTAGGTCTGATTGATAAGTTTGGTTGAGGTCCCCGGGACCTCGGGGATGTTTCGGATGCTCAACGGGTTGATTTTGGACTTAGAAAACCAGCTGATGCGGGTGCGGAATTAACCTGGGTCAGTCAGACTCGCAGGTGCGGCAAGAGTTCCGCAGATGCGGCCTAGTGACTGCAGGTGCGGCCCCAGCCCTTTTGGTGAGATTTTGCACCTGCGATGTATTTTCCGCAGGTGCGGTCCAAGGGGGCGCAAGTGCGGGATCGCTGGGCAGTTTATACCAAATTCGAGGGTTTGAAATTCCTAATTCTAAAAATGATCGAGAGATCGGAATTAGGAGATTGTGAGTGGGTTTTGAAGATAAGACTCATAGGTAACGATTCCTAACCTTATTTCACTTGTATATCATTAATCTATAGCAATTTCTTCAATATAATCAATGAATTTGGGTGAAAAATCATCAAAATGGGAGAAGATTCCCCAAATAGAAATCCGAGAACTTAATGAGATTTTGGTGTCGGTTTTCGATGATTCTTGTTCGAGTGAGTTCGTGAGTGAATGGGTGTTCTAAGTTTGTAACTTTCACTCGTTTCCGAGACATGGTCCCGGGGGACTTTTTGAGCAATTTTTCTAATTTCGTGTATTAGCCTTGAACTAATTAGCTAGATCGATTTCTTACAATGATATTTACATTATGCAATTGAATTTTTGAATAGATTTGGTCCATTCGGAGTCGGATACTCATGGAAAGTGCGTGGTTTTGAGTTAAGTAGAGCAGTCGAGGTAAGTGGCTTGCCTAACTCTGTGTCGGGGACTTCCCCTTAGGTTATTTTGATACTATTTGTTGTATGGGCGCCGTGTACGGGCCATTATTGTAAAAATTCCATTTTTCCTTTCATGCCATAAATCATTTCACTCTTATTTCACTGTTTAATGTGCTAATCGTGTAGTTTAGATTAGGAAGGAGCATGCCTATCCGTTTTACCTGAATTTCCTATTTGATACTATGTGCACCATGTTTCGTTAGTCCTATCCCATGTCTTGCTTGTGACTTTTCTCCTGAACTGTTTAAATAAACCTTATCCGGCATGCATTCACATTTCATATTTAAATTGGGACTACGGACGTATTTCAGGAGCTTTTTCCCTGTACTGCATATTTAAATTGGGACTACGGACGTATTCTGGGAACTTTCCCCTGTATTGCATATTTATTTTGGGACTACAGACGTATTCCTGGAGCTTTCCCCCTGTACTACATATTTATTTTGGGACTACGGACGTATTCTAGGAGCTTTCCCCCTGTACTGCATATTTAAATTGGGACTACAGACGTATTCTGGGAGCTTTCCCCCTGTACTGCATATTTAAATTGGGACTACAGACGTATTCTGGGAGCTTTCCCCCTGTACTGCATAATCTTTTGGAACTACGGGACGATATCCCGGGAGATTCCACTTTGTGATATATTATGTTGAGCCGAGGATTTTCTTTACTGTAACCTTATATTGTTTTTCTTAAACTGTTTACTGTAGACATTACCTATCTTTTGTACTGTTTTAAATTGACTTATTTAGAAATTCAGTAGAGCCTTAACCTGACCTCGTCACTACTTGACCGGGGTTAGGCTTGGCATTTACTAGGTACCAAATGTGGTGTACTCATGCCCTTTCCTGCACATATTTTTTTTCGTGTGCAGATCCAGGTACGAGCTATCAGCCTCGTGGTTAGTCGTTGTTGCTGATTCTAGGAGACTGCAAGGTATTTCTGCCGCGTCCGCAGAATCCTCCGAGTCTCCTTCTATTCTATCTTTGTAGAGACGTTCTTATGTACTTTTTCCAATTTTTGTTAGAGCTACAGTAGTGATAGAAGCTTGTGACTGTCTGTGATATTCCAGGTTTTGGGAAGTTATGTTTTGTATGAGCCAAGCGGCCAGTACGTTACTTAAGTCATTGCCCATATCCCCCATATTGCTTGCGTTTTATTTTGATTTTTTCCCGTTATAGTAGGCTTATCTAATCGTAGAGACTAAGTGCCGTCAAGACACCTTCGGAGGGTAAATCGGGTCGTGACATTATAGTATATTTGGTTGCTTAATAAAAATTGCATCCTTTTTTTTGTGTACATCCAACAGATTCTCTATTGGTCTTTAAAAAGAGAACATTTTTAGTTTAAATCTTAAAATAATTGGCTTTGATTAATTAAAGAATGAAATTCAACTTACGAAAATCTTGGACTACTACTTTCATTAAATATGTTTTCATTTGTAATTCTAATTTTTTATGTTGTCTTAAAATTGCCAAGTGGCTTCAATTTAGCTTGTCACTTGGCTTAACCACATGCTTCACTATTCTCCTTTTAATATAATATCGATATATGATAATATTGACCCAGAACAAAAAAAACAAGAAAAATAACTTAATAGATTGACGTTGTGCCGTGATAAGTCATTATCTTGAAAGTAATTCCGATCCGACTAAAATGCAAATCATTTAGACTGGTCACTCCCCAAGGTCACTCGTACCTAAAAGATTGGAATTTGTACAAATACAATTGCCTAGAAAATAATAGAGAAGAACAAGAATAAAAGATGAATATTTTGGATTAGGCGTTCCGTATATCTTGCACGTAGGGGGCAAATTAACAAGTTTTATTTTCAAGGGCATTTTCTCATGTGTGCGGAACTACTCTCTTTTGGTAATTCTTTCAAGCACAAAAAAGGACAACTCAACATGAAGAAGAAAAAAAGTTCATCCTAATCCTTAAAGGAATGCGTATGGTAGGACCTTTATCACTCTCCATAATATGCCAGTGAAACTCTCAACCTGGAAGTACAATTTCAAACCAGATGTTGAAACCACTCTAGCTCTAGTCTGGATCAATCTCCGAGACTTGAAGTGGCATTACTTTGAGTGGGATGCTTTGTGTCAGATTGTTGCACCTATTGGTATCCCTAATTGTATCTGACAAGACAACCCATGCTAAGACAAGACCGACTACTGCTAAGAAAAAGGTTGAGATTGATATCACTAGGCCATAAGTGGAAGAAATACAAACAAATCTGTGAATAATCATGGAGATTTAGAATCCTTCTCCCAGTAGGTGAAAAAAAAATGTCCCAGAGTATTGTTAGCATTGCAGAGCTCAAGGTCATAATGATGTAAATTGTAGAATCATGCACATAGAGCTGAGAAATATTGAGAAGAAATATAAGAATCAACAAAAGCCAGAAGCCCCTCCCAAAGATGATAGAGGCAACAACAGAAAGAGTAACAAGGGTACTAACAACAATGATACGCAGGAGGAAAAGAATGAAGAGAAAAAAGAAAGAAAGAACAAGACATATGCTTAAGAATCATGGTTTAAATGACCACAATGATGAGGAGGAAGGTTGGAAAACAATGACTAAAGGTAAAGAAAAAGGAAAATGCACTTCAACTCCAACTCTAGTTCTGCAAAATCAGGCAATATGTGAATCCTCCAAGGATACTAAAACTACTCAAAAGGAGACTAACATAACTGAATACTGCAGGAAGTGCCAAGGAAATCAATGTCTTTGGCATCACATTTACTGCGCAAAGAGGAAACAAAAACGAGACATCTAAAAGAAAAAGAAAGATTATTACTCCCATTAGAATTATTCATGAGAGTGGTTCACAAACACCAACAATGGCCATGACTTTATCATAGCTGAAAGCGATTCAAAACTGCTTGCAGATTGTGTTGATGACCTCAACAGTACCCCTGGGAGGTTATAGAAAGAAGTTACGTTGATGAACTGACGAGGCATATGAGTTCGAATTCATATATTCTTCAACATTGCTACAGAGAAGCTATGATAGTGGAAAAATGGGGTATCCACACGTTCAGAACAATCAAGAAAAGGAAATATGATATTATCTTAAATGGTGTATCTTTTTCTTCTTTTGTAATTATAGTTACACCTTTTGTTAACTTGGAATCTTGGATATCCAAGCTTTATATTTAAATTTACTTCATCTTTTAGATAGAGGGCCACTTCAAATCTGGAGTAGGGAGTATTAGCACTTTTTGTAAACTCCCTCAAACCAAAATGTACCTTTTGGAAAGATGAATAAAATGCAAAAAAACTTTTTATATGTAATATCTATCTATATTATATTAAAAGGAGTATAGTGAAGTATGAGGTTAAGTCAAGTGGCATATTGAGAAAAAGTCACTTGGCAATTTTATAGAATCTATTTGTTGGATTCTATTTGTATAACATTGAAAAAATTTATTAATTAATATTCTTTTGGATCTAATTAATAATTAAAAATACATATATCTATTAGGAATTGCATATTCCGTGACTTATAGTTACCATATTTAAAGTAATATTACA
>MDKI01005316.1:0-28319 GCA_005239505.1 Nicotiana paniculata | reverse complement strand
TCTGAGCTTACATCAATTGACTTACGATGTACTCTCACGTACGAAAACATGGGGTGTAACACCGAACCCTTCCAAAATCAAACCAATTGTCCCTGCAATTCATAAAACATTAAAATCATATGCGGGGAGTCTTAAATATGGGAATAAGGATCTAGAAAGAAAAATGCACGGTTGGGTCATTACAATTGATAAACCGACCATAATCCCAGAATCTTCATCTCAATTTGTTAAGACAAAAATCATAAACACTTTCATCTTGATAGTATAGCTAAGTAGATGTTTAAATTCTTGAATGTTAGTTTAGTCACAACTACCAATGTTTTATTGATAATAAATTCTTTGTTTGCTTAGATGGTAATTAATCTAAGTCTCTGTGGGTTTAATATTTGATTTTCGAGTCACTTTACTACTTATGGACCGCATATACTTGCACATTCTTTGAGAACCAACAAAAGACATAGGAATCAATTCTATAATTTAAAGCTAGCCCGAAGTCAAAGTCAACTCAAAAAGTCAAAACCGAGCCCCGTGATCAAACTTCAAAATAACAGTCAAATTTCATTAACCTATGAGCTCATGAATCCAAATCTATGCTTACATTTCCATTCCAAGTATATTTAGTTGTTCAAATTGATATTTAGGTGATTCTATGTTTCTTCGGAAAATCCAACAATTTAACCTTAAATCAAAGAAAACCAATGATAGATTTATATGGCATAAGTAAATCTGACTTAGAATCTTTTAACCTGATTGTACACATTAATCTTGCTCAAATCACCTAAAATCAAGCTCCCAAGTCTCTACAATGGTAGATAATGAACCAAATTCATAAAATGGTACTATTTTTAGAAGTATGAGATTTCGCCTTGTAGTTTTGGGTGTGCGTCACATGCATATGTCCTCTCAGGAATCCTGACTTCACAAGAGTACATCTCTCAATCTATAATGAATATTGAGATAATTCAAAAATATAAATTATAGTCCTTTGAGTCTAGTTTCTAATATTTTAAACTGTTTATCATTTGGTTAATTGTACAAATAGTTATTCTTATTTTACTGAAGGGTGTATGTGCAAGTATTGGAAGCAGAATTGGGGTGCGATGCACTCCTAATCCCTAGCCCTGTAATTTTCTACAACTTTCTTCTTCCCCCTTGATTGAACCGAAACTTACTTGAAATCCTTAAGTTTCTAATTTGCATGCAATAGTGCTGAAACACCTCAAAGCCTCTCAGGACTAAAATCAACCATGCACACAAGTTGCAACATACCATATGAATATATTGGGAATTTTAAATCATGAATCAAAGCACAAATACTAGGATCGAGGGGTACGGTTACTATTAAAACTCTTTAATCTTCCAAATAGAATGATATAGTTCCCACTCTTACCGAGCCTTTCGGTATACGACCCATCCATTTTTGCAAGTACTAAATATCAAATGAACCTATGAAAAGTCTCAAGTCAAAGAACATAGCACTAAAACTCAAAACATTTGGTTGTATTGTTACATTCTCTCCCAGTTGAACAAATGTACATCATCGAACTTGCCATGATTCATTTTAAAATAGTCGAATAGTTGAACAAGCCTGTCAAGCACATTCCCACTAGCATGCTCATATAGTTACTATATAAGTACCCTTGATAGGACTCTTTAACTGAAGATCCTTCTTCTATCTTAGCTTACAAGCTCATAAATCCAATCTTGATACCTATGTTTTCCTCAAAACCTTAAATCTCAGGTATATTCATTGTTTCAATCTAAATAACCTATGTCAAAACATAATTTCAGAATTTGATCACATGATGTTTCACACACCTTGATAACCATAGAAACCTCTTAGGCGTAACAATAAACTATCGTCAAACTTGTGCCAGAAACCGTGGCAGACCCAAGTGATGGCTAGCGGGTTCAACTGAATCCGCTTCACCAAAAAATGATATTGTGTATATGTATGGATTAGGATTAAAGCTGTGTAAATTTTGTATAAATATTTATTTGAATCCACTTGACAACTATTATTTTTCGACTAAAGTTATATACTTCTAACATTGAACCCACTTGCACAAAATACTGGATCTGCCACTGACTAAAAACATACCTCATTTTGATCTAGACTTTTCTCCAAGTCTTCAAGATGTTAATAACGGTAAAAGAAACTAGTAGAAACTCATAATCACTCATCATAACTCCAAATCATGAGCTTCCCTCGTCAAAAGAGATTTTGCTCGCTCTACGCTGTTTAAAGCATGCTTGTTCCAAGTCGACATTATCCAAGTCCAATTGCGCTAATTCATGGTCCGTTAGTTTTGTCTCATTGAGTACATGATATTAAGTCAATAACCAACACCAAATTTCCACATAAAGCATTAATGACATGGTTTGCTTCCCTATAGTAGTAGTTGCTTTCTTGTGTCAAAATTGTTGAAAAGCAACTGATCACCCCCAATGACTTCATTCTATGGTATTCCTTCTCAAAATGTCTCGGGGTATCTGTAGAACTTAATCAAACTTTCTGTTAGGTAGAGGAAAAAACAAACTATACCCAAAATACCTAGCATAATTTCAATAATCACACTTTAAGCTGTCATTTACTCAAATTTGATGAAAACTCGTGCCTTGTGCTGTCATTTACTCAAATTTGATGAAAACTCGTGCCTTATGCAAACCTACAATCTTCCAAATATTATATCCTTATAAAATACTATACTGTATAAGCAAATATGAGCCGACATAAAGTGCGGGATCTTCATTGGCCTACAAATAATAACCAAAACTAATTTCAAATTTTTTCTAAGTAGGTAATAAGTCTTCCAAAAGTCCATACTGACCCGTTCTATCTTTCACTAGATTCCTAAGTAGGTGATAATTCTTCCAAAAGTCCATACTGACCCATTCTAACTTTCACTCATAGATATCGAAGTATGTGTTTAACCCACCAATTTTAATTGTTGATATCCAACCAGCTATCAACTCAAGTAACAAGAAGCAACATTTTTTCATGTCTCTCTAACTATATAAGTCATAAATTACCTGCTACAACCTCGTGGAACTCAAATGCATCAAATACTCCATTTTTTAGGTCTCTAAAGTCCTTACTTCAAACAACAATAATAATATATCCAGTATTATCTATAGGTGTTAATCGGGCCGGGCTGATCCGTTAACAACCCGGTTCAACTCGGGTCAGCCCGATTCAGCCCGGTACGGTAGTAAAATTGGCGGGCTGGGATTGGTTGGACGGGTAACGGGTTTTAAAAATACATATTTTGAAAAACGATGCACCGAATCCGCTACAACCCGTTAAACCCTTAACGGGTTCTTAACGGGCTGCAGCCCGACTCAGCCCGTTAACATGCTAATTTTTTTTTTTTATTTCTGACCGTTGCCAATAGTCAAATTCAAAAATATAAAAAAAAAATTAAAAAAAAACCCGACCCGCCCGAACCCGTACCCTATAGGACCCGAAAATTCCCAACCCGTTAACGGCCCGTCCCGTTACCGAACAGGCTGACGTTTTTTGTGTCCAGCCCGTCCTAGTCCGCCCATTCAACACCTTTAGTATTATCTCACGTTGTGGGGTCTACGGAGGGTAGTGTGTATGCAGACCTTACCCCTACCTTGTGAGGATAAAGAAGATGTTTCTAATAGACCTTCGACTCATGAAAGTATAAGCACCACGTTAATGAAAATATTGATAAAAATGAATAGCACCAAAATTCATATAAAAGCAGAATAAGGACAACAAGATAGACAAGGTTGTTTCCATGGTTCACTATTGTAACACAAATAAACATGGCTTATACACTCTTGAGTCGTGCTTCTCAACCAAAAGATCTCCAAGGGAGATATCACGTTACACTTGGGCAGATCCTACCCATATGAACCTTATGCCATAGCTTGTCAAGCACAAGCTTTCCCGAGTCACTCGTATCTGATACACACAACCGGCTAAGTGGCCATTACTACAAAATCATTGTTCAACGCTATAGGGATAGCTTTATCTCTATAAAATCAGTGTTTAAACCTCAATAATGCAAGAATACTCGTACCGATGCACTCTACATGTTCCTCCAAAACAACTGTGAAGCCATATTTTCGTAAAGCTCATTTCCATCGACTTTTAATGTCGAGCAGTTAAAGTCTGAACCTTAATGGCTACCATTCACACAACTACTATAACACTTAGTTAAATCGTATGTATACTTCAATTGCAAAGCATTCTGTACAACCCACCCTATTCAGGTCTGATATATGATAATGTTTCCCTACTCTTAGGTAGTCCACGTAATCCTTGTTGTCTGTAACTTAAGATCCTATTCCAAAAGATGAACCAGAACCTTTGCAAGTCACAACAAATCTTAGTTGTGACACAAATCTCACATCGTGATGGCACCTAAACCAACTCAATAGGCAAACCATTCAAACCAAAAACTAGATACAAGATAATATATATAAAAATATTTAAAAGTGTAGTATGAATACACCAAAATAATACGCAGTAGGTATCACTGACAATTTTCCTAACAAAATACTGGTGAGGATTCAGTCAAAAGGTGCTCACTTTAATCAGATGTGCAGTCATATACATAACATTGATAGAAAAGAAGAATATAAACAACATAATAAGATATGCATAGATAGAGAATATCGAATAAAACGCCCTATCTCGACTAAACTAGTCTAATGCATGTAACGGGTGTATTAAATCAACATGATATGCACAAGGAAGCATATAAAAATGCATGAATAGGCATATAGAATTAACTTAAAACAAATAAAACTTCCTCCTTTATTCTCAAACTCATCAACTGGTTTCATAATCAAACCTGAGTGTATTCCACAAAGAGAGAAACATGGGAGGGCGAGTAATGAGAGAGGATCCATATATCCATGTAAAACATGAACATAAATCCTTTACTCCATACAAGAACATATAATGACATGCCCAGCTGATACCTCAACATAAACTCCCTAACAGTTCAACGACTCACAACAGTCTCAAATAAGTAACGAGAACAAATATATATGCTAACAAGGTGCATATATAAAATATATATGAACAATTAGTTTAATTATGTAAAACAAGTACATGAAATCTATAATGTTAAACTACTATGGATGATAGCTTGTCGGGACCCAAAATCTTATCGGGCGTGATGGAACTTAACATGCATACTAGGAGAACCAACACCTAAAAAGCATCTTAACAAAATAATATAAATAATATCTCAGTCAAATTATAGATAAATAAGCGAAAACAAGTCTAATATAGTGCAATGACGTGGACGTTCATTTTGTATATCTGAGCCTCATTTCTCCTATTTGATGTTTTCCATATGTGTGTTTGTTGTTCGATGACTTGCGGGATTTGTTAGCTTGATTTTAGGAAGGATTAAAAGTGATTGGGGACACCTAGTCTTATTTTGGAAGCTTAAGTTGTAAGAGGTGACAAAGATTTGAACTTTTAGTAGACGACCTCAATTTGGAATTTTGATGGTTCCAATATGTTCTTATGGTGATTCTGGATGGCGTATGTGTGCATTTGGATTTGGAATTTGTGTGCAATATTTGGATGTAATTAGGAATGGTGAGGCTTGAATTGGATGCTTGGTTTGATGTTCGAAAGTTCAACTTGTGCTTTGATATTTGATTCATTGATGTGTTGTTATCGTATGTGTTTGGAAATTTTAGATATGTCTGCAATAGTGTTTATAGACTTTTTGGTATAATTGGCTAGGGTATCAGGAGGCTGGGAGTGTTTCAGATCATTTTGGTGCATTTTGGCAAAACTGGTTCTAGTGTGTCGCACCTGCAGAACTTTTGGCGCAGGTGCGAGGTCACAAAAGTGGAAGGGAGGTCGCATAAGAGGAGATTATCTTGGGCTTGGGAGTCCTCATGTACGAAGGAAGATGCACAGAAGCACTTCCGCAAGTGCAATACCGCACAAGCGGATTGTATAACACATAAGCGAGGGCAGCTGTTTTAAGGGGAGCTTGCATCTGCAATAGTGTTTCTGCAGGTGCAACTTTGCTGAAGCAACCCAGTGGTCTGCAGATGTGGTGTCACTAGAAGGCCTCTTATATTTCGAGGGTGTGGTCTATTTTCATTATTTGAAGTTTAGGAGCTCGGCTAGAGGCGATTTGTGGTGAGATTTTTGTTACTACTTTGTAGGTAAGTAATTTTCACTTGGATTTGACTATTTATCTTGAATTACCATGGATTTATGCACTTTAATCATGAGATTTTAGAGGAAAATTGGGGTTTTGCCTACAACTTAAGAGAATGAATTTTAGGGATTTGAGGGTTGGTTGGACATGATTTGGAAATGTAATTACATAACTTAACTTGTAGGGTTATGATAAGTCGAGATCTACCCTTTGACTTGGATTTTGACATCGTGGGATCGGGTTGACCTTTGTTGAACTTTTGGAAATTGAATAAAGATTGAAGCTTTATTGTTGGAATTGATTCTTATAGTTTTATTTGACATTATTGTGGCTAGATTCGAGTCGTTCAGAGGCTCATTTGTGACGGAAGGCTTTTCTGGAGTATTGATTTGGCTTTTTTGATGTAAGCATCCTTCTTAGCCTTGGTTTGAGGCACTAGTTGCTTGAATTGTTGATAATGGCTACATGTCGTGGGTGACACATATGCGGGGGATGGGAAAGTGTGTGCGTACCACGTTTAATCCATCTTTAGGGTAGTTCTTAGGCTATGTTATGCGTTGTGTTGTATACTATGCTTCTTGCTATCGTGATTCATATGTTTGTACCCCTTTCTGAGCTTCCTAAATCATGCTAGATATCATGTGTAGGTTGATTGCATGTTCAAACATGATAATTGTTGTTTTGTGTCGTATTTGTTTAATGTGAGCTGTGATAGCACACTTTGCACATGCGTAAACCTTAGCATGTTACTTCTATCAATTCATGAGTTAGTGATTTGATATCCATTGTTTTGCATATATGTATTTGTGTCTATGCTTTCTATGTAGTATGGACTGGTTTGGTAGCACGTGAGTTCTCCGCGAGGTTTGTCTCACAAAAGCGAGACCGCAGGTGCGATAAATTTGTCCTTAGGTGCGAAACTGGGCAGAAACATAAGGATCGAACTTGGTCATTTCTCCATTTTTATTTTGGATTGTTTGGGCTATTTTGGAGGTGCTCTTCACGATTTCATCTTGGGTAAGTGTTCTATATCCGAAAATGATTATATTTCATAAATCCATGGTAATATTCATCATTTATTTCGAAATTAATTGAAAATTTTGAGAAATTTTTTGAAAACTTCCGAAAATGTAAAATGAAGATTTGGAGGTCGAATTGTTGTCTAAATTTGTTAATTTTGGTGTGGTTGAACTCGTATCGGAATAGGTGTTTGACTTTTGTAAATTTTATCGGTTCCCAGGTGCAGGCCCAGGGTTTGACTTTTTAGTTTTAATTAATAATTGAAGATTTATTATCCGGAATAGTTTCCTATGAGTTTTATGATTTGAAGTTATTTTGGCTAGATTTGAGCCATCCAAAGGTTGTTTCACTCGAGAAGGTCATTTTGGAGTGTAGGTCTAGCTTCTTTGAGGTAAGTATCTTGCCTAACTTTGTGTGGAGGAACTACCCCTTATGATTCGAGCCATTTGTGCAAATTGTGTCATGTGAAGACCGTGTACGCGAGGTGACGAGTACGGGCTCGAGCTTATTTGTGGAAATTTGACCGTTTAGGGACCTTAGGTTCTTAGGTCCATTGAATATGAAATTGTTTGTCATGTGAAATTCTCCATTTACTAAATCCACCCTTATGTGTCTTAATTGGAGTTAATTGCTTCATATTCTACCCTTATTGCCGATTAAACTCTTAACTAAAGTTGTTGCTTCTTTTGTTTCCATGCTATCCTTTCCGTTATTGTTTATCCTTGATTGAAGTTATTATTATCTTTTTCATAATTGTATATCCTTTTTTGAAGTTATCATTATCTTTTTCATAATTTGCTTATCCTTAATTGAATTTGTTGTATCTCTTCCGTAATCACTTAACCATATATGAAGATTTGTTATCCTTTATCATTGTTAACTTATCCTTAACTAGAATCATTGATTCATGTTATCCCTCTTACCATTGAATTGTACTTTTGTGGAATCATTGCCACACATTATCTCTTCCTTGTTGCGTTATTACTATGATGTATCATTATTTCCTGTTGTGTTTTTTTTGTGAGCTCGTTCTTCAATTTCTTTGTATTCTGAAGTTACTAAGTTGATTGACTTGTCGTATTCTCGTGTTATTGTCACTGTTGCTATTGTATTTCGTGTTGTTGAGCTAAGGGCTATGTGTGGTTGTGATATTGAAACTATTTTGAGGAAATGTTGTGGCATGTGGGCACATATTGTGAAAGTCATTTATTGAGTTGTTATATTTTTGGCGTACGTGTTTTTTTATTCATGTTATCCCTCTTAGCGTTAAATTTTACTTTAGTGGAATCATTGCTACACATTATCTCTTTCTTGTTGAGTTATTGCTATGTTGTACCATCATTTCTTATTGTGTCTTTCTTTGTGAGATCGTTCTTTCGTTTTCTTTGTATTCTGAAGTTACTAAGTTGATTGACTTGTCGTATTCTCGTGTTATTGTAATTGTTGCTATTGTATTCAGTGTTGTTGAGCCGAGGGCTATGTGTGATTGTGATATTGAAACTGTTTTGAGGAAATGTTGTGACATGTGGACACATATTGGGAAAGTTATTTATTGAGTTGTTATGTTTTTGGAATACGTGTTTTGTTGAGAAAATTATTATGTTTGTTGCACGATATTCTTTCCATGGGGTTGTTATTGTGTTGCACAAGGTTTCTGTTGTGCGGTTGTTATTATGTTTGCACGAGATTTCTGTCGTGCAGTTGTTATTGTGTTTACACGAGGTTTCTACCGTGTGATTGTTATTGTGTTGCACGAGGTTTCTATCGTGATGTGGTTATTATTGATACGCATGTAGTGCTATAAGGTCTGGGTGTTGAAACGCATACGGTGAGATAATGTGGGCTTGAAATGCATGGCTAGTAGAGAAACTACCAGAAGCCATGTGTTGCGATAAGGTGGGCTAAAACGCGGGATGCTATTTCGGGAAAAATAATTTTTAAAACTAAATATAAAGGCTCTCGCGGTGATATAAGAAAAATTATGATTTATTTTATGATTTGAGACTACGAGTCGGTACCTCGGGAGGGCTCTTGTTGTCATTTCCCCTTTTCTGTGCACTTGTCTTTGATTGTTGTTTTTCTTAGCATACTATTAATTGTTTTCCTCCGTGTTGCACTATTTTCTCATTTCTATGTAGCTAATTTTTTCGTGTTGGTCGTTGCTTCAAACTTCATTGCTGCTTTTATGACACTGTACATTTTATGGTGAACATTTCTTATGTGCCATTTATTGTCTCTACTCTTATTTGTTGGCTGAAATTATGGTAGAACACTTGTACAAGCATACACGTAGTGAAATCATCCATATCGGTTTTAAAAGGTGAATCTTGACGTCATTAACCATTATACATACTCTTTTCTTCTTGCCTTCTATATGAGGATTATTCTATTGGCACGTGAGTCGTTCGTGCGGTTATGGGTTGTAATGTTGGAACAAGATGACAAGTAATTAGGGTTCATGAATTGGGACATATGAGCTGTGATTATGAGGTTCGGTAGTCTAAATGCTTGAACAGATCTGGTGTGAAAGCGGTTGTTCTTATTGAGTTGTTGATTTTCCCTTTATTTGGTTTTCTCCGAATTTAGACTGTGATCAGTTACTCTACAATATTATTACCTGACTGCTTCCTATTGAATATTGTTGTTACTAGTGTATCGCTGCAAGTAGTTATTTTGTATTCCTTATCCTGCTTAGTTTTATATTAATATTATTTCTATGTTAATTCATCTACACACTTGTTCAGGTTGTTTAGTCTGCTAGGTATCTTGATTGTCCCTCGTCACAACTCCACCGAGGTTAGTCTTGATACCTACTGGGTACCAGTGTGGTGTACTCATACTACGCTTCTGCATATTTTTGTGCAGATCTAGGTGCCACGGTTGTTGTTCATTATTAGATGGTTGGTTAAGCTGTGGAGACTCAAGGTAAATATGTCGTCGTGTTCACAGGCCTCGGAGTCACCTTCTGATATTTTCATTCTGTTATTTAATTCCATTCAAAACAGTTGCATTTAGGAATTTTCTAGCAAACTCAGTAGGGCTTATGACTTGTACTACCGGTTTTGAGAATTGTAATTTGTATAAGATTTTTTATCTTGTATTTTTATTTGATGGTTGAATTCTTCTATTTATTTAGTAAGTGTTAGGCTTACCTAGTCTTAGAGATTAGGTTCCATCAGGACATCCTACAGAGAGAAATTGGGGTCATGACATCTCCGTAGGTGTTTAAATTGTTGTTTGTTAATAATTTTGGGTGCTACGTACGCATGAAGTGACGAGAGTCCGTACGTATCAAAAATCATATTTATGTCCGGGTAGACTTAAGATTTAACCATGTCATACTTGCATTATTTGAACCCAACTTGTTAGTTTAATTACTTGAATTTATAATTAAAATTTAATTTGAAATTTTGTGAGACAGAGTTTTATTATCTTAAGTTTTGGTAGAATACTTGATTGTTGGTGGAATTATGCCTTCTTTGAGTACTATTCTTGTGTTGTAGCCGTTGATCAGCTTGTAGAGTTTCTCTATTCCTATGGATCGGGGCGAACATCTCGGCAGTATATATGAGATGCATTTATGGTTTGCGTCAGTCAACCCTCGGCAGTTTACACGATTATTCTAGATCAGATCGTACGACCTCGGCATAACTCGTGTGTAATATCTCTAGGATTCTGATTATACTTGATATTTCCTTCATGACTTGAGAACTGATAATTACTTGATGACTCTTATTTGTTGAAATTGGCATGTGATAATTGAGATTTTAAATTGATATTTTGTTAAGGAATCATTTATTTATTGTTTTTCCATTCTATTGCTACTGTTGTATTTCATGCCTATTTATAATTCCTGCATTTTATTTATTGACCACAAGTTAGTGATGAGGGGTGTCGATGTCGACCCTTCGTCACTACTTCATCTAAGTTAGAGAAGATACTTACTGGATACACGTTATTTACGTATTCATGCTATACTTCTGCACAAATTGTGCAGGTACTGATGCAGGTACATCGGGTACTCATTCGGGCGCGCATCCACATTACCCGGAGACCTAGTAATGAGTTACTCCCCCTTGCTCCGATCTGCAGTATTTGGAGTTTCCTTCCTATTGCATTTTATATTCCTGGCTATTTTATTCCAGACAGTAATTGTAGTGGTTTGTATATTCTACTAGAATACTCGTGCATTTGTGACACTAGATTTTGGAAATTTCTAGTAGATATTTATGGGTTTTGCCGGTCAATATCTCCATTTCACTCTTATGTTTTATTTTTATGCTTTAAATCATCATGGCATTTTATACTTTTTTCTTTATTAAATAAAATTTATGACTTTAAAAGTAATAAAATGAATAATTAAATGGACCAGTTTGTGATTGACTTACCTAATGGCAACGTTGGGTGCCATCACGACCTATAGTGGGAAATGTATCGTGATATCAATCCTATTAAGTTTGTAATTATACCCGTTAATCCAAATTATTTTTGGTTGTTAGTTGACCAGATTATTAATACAACTAGCATACTCCCGCAAAACTACCCGTATATTCACAATATATGAATCCTATATATCTATGGTATTGAATTTATCATAAACGAATATGATATGATATATGATATTCAACTATTAGGTATATCCCTACCCTAACCGTGAAGTTCTCCCCTGAGACACAAGTTTAGAAACAATCTCTCGTTAGTTGTACTCCAATCTACACAATTTTCATCAACTTGAATAAAAATTGATGAAAATTCGCCTACACAACTTCCTACACACCCTAGGTCATAAAAGTTGTCTAGGACAAACTAGCACCGTTTCATCAATTTTTATTCAAGGTCGTACCTATACATAATAACCACGCAATGAGCATAATTCCATTCAATTAACTGTGCAATCGTTATCAAATCACATGAGACATAGGACATAAAACACCTATATATATATATATATATATATATATATATATATATATATATATATATATATATATATATATATATATATATATATATATATATATATATATATATATATAAAATCATCACCACCCCACACTTAAGCTCTTGACGCCCTCAAGCAACTTAAAATTCAGCATAATGTCAAGCAACATGTTCACAATATTACTCAAGCATCTCACTAATGATAATGACTTATCTCAACCCTTAAAACCCAAAATATGTACTATTGACACTTTTTCTCTGGGTTTTATTCATGCCAAGACTATTTAAACCATTCGAGTGACTTCTTTTAACATCCTATCTTTAGAAACTGACTCCATGCATTTCATTATATGACTCGTTTCATGTGCAAACTTAAAAGCCGAGGACATTACCAATCAATTGTAAATCATGTGCCCTCATCAACAAACAAAGAGAATAGTCCACACACTCAAAAATAAATTCAAATATAGTTTAAGGAATAATACATTGAAAGAATTTGCTCACCCTCATAAAGAATTTCACATGTTATCCAAGGTTGTACCATAGGCTTGTCGGTAGTGTAAGACTCGACTAATCTAAGCTCGCAAAGTTTAGGATCAAGTAGATCTTTAAGGATTATAATGTAGGTTAAGGGACGAATATGATAGATATAGATAGTAGTGACTAGCCCTCCTAAGCACTTTTAATACACTAAACTTTGTTTTCATGCACTTACTCTACACAACCAAATCATTGCTTTGCCCAGAAACTATGACATAATTAGGCCTCATTCTTTAGCCATATTCACATAGATAATGCACTAGCCTAGATCAAGATGGATGAGAGGTGTACTTTTCTTTTCTTTCTTTTTTTTTTTTTTGCTGCAATATCTTTTATATTTTTATTTTTAATTTTTTCCCACTCTCTATATTTTGGTACTTTTCAGCTAACGGTTCTTTTACAATACAAGTGAACTTTTGGCCTTTTTTATAGTTTCACTCAAAATCTATCACAGTCTCCTTTATTACTCTTCTAGCGACTTAAGTGTTTTCAGAGGTAAAGGTTCAACTAGATTCGATTCAGAAAAAATAAAGTATTTAGATTATAATATAGGTGCCAAAGAAAAGGTTTACATGCTCAAGTAGTCTAACTAAGGATAATATTAACACTGGTAGTCAAAATAGCTCAAGGGGCAAGCAAAGAAACGCCTTTATCATCTCCTAGAATCAAAAGACTTAATCATTTTTCTTCAACTCAAACAGGGGACGAGTTCTAGACTAAGAAGGGATGTCACAGAATATATTCTAATACCTCACATCATACAACGCACATGACTCGTTCAAGACAGTTCATACCCAACTCCTAAGTCAAAGAAAATAAGCACAGTATAATTCAAACATATACGAAGTAAACATAGGTTATAAGAAACGAGCACCTTAGCTTCTTCTTCTTCTGGACCCTCGTTATTATCAGACCCGCCTTGGCTTCCTTCATCATTATCTTCATCATCGGAGGAGGCAAGAAACTTGGCATCGTCTTCGAGCACCTTAGCTTGAGCTATCTCCTCGGAGAGGTCAAAATCTGAGGATGAATTTCCTCGAGGGTCTCCCTCTGAAATTGGCACTTAGCCAGATCATTACTCCATCGCGCTCGATCGGTGGCCTCCCTCATCTGGGTTTTAGAAGCCTCGGCATCAGCTAAGTATACGGCTATTGACTTGTCAACCTGGACCTTCGCCTTTTCAACCTCGGCTTGGGCCTCAGCAAGTCCGGCTTTGAGCTCTTCAATTATTTTTGCCATGACCGAACTTTTATCCCCAGCATTCTAAAGTTGAACTCCGGCCGATGAAAGTTGGGCCAAGGTAGCCTCCTTCTCCGCAGCAAGGTGGTACATGCCTTCCTTCCACCGATGGCAATCAGCTTTAACCTGGTCGACTTCTCCCCAGAACAGCTCGATCCTCTCAATGTTTTGCTTCAACTGAGACATCGAATCATTAGCCTCCACCCTTGGATCAAGTCCGTATTTTTTCAAAAGGACATTTACCTGCTTGTTCAGCCCGATATCTTCCTTACGAGCGTTGGCCAATTATGCTCGAAGGTCCCTGATCTCTTCATCCTTTTGCCCGCAAAGGAACTTCAATGTATTCCTCTCCTCCGAGGTCCACTGGAGCTCGGCCTCACATTGGCTCAAGATGGCCCGAGACATAGTAAAAACCTATGTTGACCCATGTCACTGCATAGTTTTGAAGATTGACAAATGGCTTACCAGTTGAACCAGGTCCATCAGAGCACACATCTTGAACTGAATAGCTAGCACATGAACCATATATGCATAGGAGATATTTTTGAATGTGAAATATCAATGAACCAAGAGATTTTCTCCTAATACAAAAAGGTTGCAAACTGATGAGAAGATTGAAGTCGAATTCAGCAAGGAAAGTAACAAAAGAAAGGAAGTTGAGTTTGATACGAATTTGTTTACCTAGGTAGAGTTGGACCAGAATTGGATGACAAGCTAAACAACTGACTCTATAAATACTTGATGTATTTATGCTAAAACTCCACACGCACAAAAGCTGAAGTGAATCAAAGTCTGAAAGCAAAGTTCCCAGAGTTATTTTTCTAGCAGAATCATTGTGCGATTAAAAGGCTACAGCTCAATTAGAAGAACCAGTTCCATATGATTAATTATTGAATCTAGTTGATTGTAGTAGGAGTTTTAATATTGTATCTTTTCAGCTTTCATAGAAGCAATTGTAATAGGTACGCATTGTTCAAGTGAGAGTTAACTTGAAGCTTGTAGCAATTAGCTGGGGGCTAGTTACTACAAGGGATTAGAGTTAGTCCTAGGATTGCAAAAGAGTTTATTTTGTAAGTCCGTTTGGCTCGGAGTTTATAGTGAAATGTTTGAGCAAATCCTACTGAGGAGTAGGTCGTGGTTTTTTCACCTTTTGAGCCAGGTGTTTTCCACGTAAAAATCTATGTGCTTTTACTTTACTGCTTTTAATATTCTGCAACAGTAGAAGTAAGTACATCAAGAAGAACCAGGTTCTTCTATTGAGACAGCACTCAAAAAATTGGGTACATCACAATTAACTTGTATAATTGTGTGGTATTGACGTCTAAAACATCAACCTATATGAGAAGAAATATATAAGTTAGGTTGAAGGAAGAAAAAGGAAAATGAAAGTTTCCACAACGGAGATTAGCACTTACTCGAGATAAAAGGCATTGGGCCTCTTGGAAGAGGGTAGATGCATCATTGAGATCAGCGGCATTATCGACCCCGGTAAAGAAATCCCGAAAGGGATCCTCTTCACTGGGGACTCCGCCTGTGTCAGAGGTCCTTATAGCCCGAGCATCTCTTATAGTGTCCTCAAAAAAGGCCGGTAGAGAAGGAGAGTGACCTGTTATCACACCCCCGAGCGGGTCGCTCGAGGCACTCTGTTCAGTATTGGGGGTCTCAGAACCGGTCCCCTCTGGTATGTCTATTGCTGGTCGAGGGACAATCTCCACCTCAGGAGACTCAGGGACTTTGCCCGAATCTTTCTTCGAGGCCTCCTCATCGCTAGGTTAGATCTCGACAACCGCCTCCAACTTTGAAAGTTTGGCGGCCTTGGCGGGTTTCCTAGCTCAAATCACCAGCGCCGAATCATCACCCTCATCTTCATCTTCTTCTTCCCTCAGCTATTGGACCGACTCTACAGTCAGAGGGATGACATTTCCCCTGCGTCTCCGAGATGGAGCTTTTTTAGATTTAGGGTCCTCGGACTCCGAGACGCTCTTCCTCTTGTTATTTTTCCCCGTTTATTAATCTATCCCTCATCACTCAGAGGCCTCAAGATCGCGTCGTTGTTTAGACCTACACAAAAGGAAATTTGGTGAGAAAAAGGAGCATGAGTAGTACCTCAAAAACAAGAGAGGAACACTCACTGTGATTATTTGCCTCCCATTTGCCCTTTGCCAAGTCACGCCAGTAGCGCTCGGCATAGGAGGAAGTTGAGGCCGGCCGACGTACCTAGTCCTCGAGGTTAGTAACTGCTCGAGGCATCCAGGAAATCGTTGTATGATAAACAAAATTATTATATAAAGCAAGAAACGGGAATATAAAAACTAATGGGTGAGATTTTACTTACGCTTGGGGTTCTACTTCTCGGGGAATGGCAGTTTCTCCTTTGGGATGAGGTTGCAGGTCCTCACCCGTACGAACCGGCTCATCCAACCCTGGTCCTTATCCTCATCGACGCTCGAGAACAAAACATTTGTTTCTCGGCGTTGGAGCTTTATCAACCCTCGAAAGAGTCACAGTCGATATAATCGCATGAGATGGCTGAGGGTGAACGGCAACCCCTCGACCTTGCTGGAAAAGAATTGGAGCATGATCACGATTCACCAGAAAGAGGGGTGAACTTGGACGAGGGTGACCTGGTACCTCTTGCAGAAGTCGATGATAACTGGGTCGATAGGACCCAACATGAAGGGGTAAGTTTAAACACTTAGAAACTCCTCCACATGAGTGGTAATAATCTCTTCAGGAGCGGGAATCTGTACCATGACCTCGGCCCCTCAGTTACAATCCCTCTTCACGTCCTCGAGATAGCCCGCTGTTATCGAGCAGATATATCTCGACACATGCTCACATCGGCCAGGGAATGATGGAAGGTTCTCGACCTTGAAGTCAGTTTTCAAGACACAATGGCCAGGAACATACTCATGAGGGAGCGATTCCACCGGCGTTTTGTAATCGGCCGGCTGGGAAGAAGAGGAGGAAGCTTTCTCCTTTTGAGGAACGGTTTTGGAGGTTTTTGCCATGGATTTAGGTAGAAAGAGGCGGAAAGAGGTGATACTTGGTGTTTTGAGACTAACAAAGCTGACTCAACGGGTGATGAAAGAGAAGAGATGGAGAGAGTTTGAGAGACTTAGAAATTTGACAAAGGTGAAAGTAAAAGTTTGATTGAACAAAAGAGTCTATATTTATAGAGTTGCGGTGACGGTTTGGTGGCGCTAGTGGTCAATCGTTCACTGATAAGACGTTCTGGTCACCTTCATCGCTTACGTCACAAGGATGACATCACTATCGAGGTCTTCAAAAAATCGAGGCTCAAGTCATTTCTTATCATTTTACACTAAGAAACGAGGGGACTATCTGTCTACGGTAGAAATCGGGCCCGCTTTCACTATTCAGTCGAGATAGGAATGGTACATCAAAGAGCTAGCACGTCGAGTCCGAAATTGAAGCCTATTTTCATATCGAGGTCAACATCAATCGAGTCCATAAAGGGACAGACTCCGAATAACATCGGCATAGCTTTATAACGAAAAGGGCGAGATATACGCGATTGGTCGAGGATCGTGGCATAAATCTCGAGACAGATCTATCTATGGCGGTTAATCAGCTGTTAATATGATTTCCTTCTATAATTAGAAGTGTACCTTATTTAGGACTCCTCTATTATATAAAGAGGAATTCCATTCATTTGTAGGCATCATTATTCACTAATAAAAATATATACACTCGTTACTTTCTTTCCATTTCACTTAATTCATTAGAGTTGCTTTATCATTTATTGTTCTTACTATTCCACCTAGAGACTATCCCAAATCGAGGCCGAGGCTTTGCTTACATATTGGTTTGATTTATTTTATTGTCTAATTCATCCATTTATTTTCTTGTTTATCAATTGGTATTGGACGAAATTACATATCCTTAAAACTATAATATAAGTTTAATTGTTATCCGAATTTTAGGGTAAACAACAGCATAAATGAGAGACAAATTTTGGAGTACATAAGAAGATTCAACCACTCACTATACATAATTGTGACGGTGCTAGGCTATTGAATCTTTTGTTGGAAAAAAATAATATCACACCCAAGACTAATATCCACGAATAATTACAGTAACATAAGAAAGTAACAAAGACACCAAATCTTTTAACAGGGTAAAATATAATATCCGAGCGGAGCAATATTACCACTATACTTAGTAGTGTCAAAAGACTACTAAAACTTCAAAATAAATAACACTCTTTATTTTAAGCACCTCACTACAATATTACTCACGCTCACTATTTATCTCACAAACTATCAGCTGTGGATTACTCTTTCTAACTTCAGTTGCTTCTCTCTTGTTTTGGTGTACTGAAATAAAGAATTAAGACTTCTATTTATACCAAAGTTGCCGTCTTACAATTTGGTTATGCAATTTTCTTTCATGTTTTCACCAAGTCAGGCGCCCACAATTGTCTTTCTCTTACCCAATCACTTTTTTCTTTTTTTTTATTTATTTTATTCAATATGGTCCCCATATCTTTCAAGCATGGCCTCACTAAGAAGTAGTTGTACGAAGAACTTACCTCAAAGAAATGGACTCGCTTCTAAGATATCTTTCTCAAGGTAGAAGAAGCTCAGGATATGCACAGCGAAAGATTCGGTCCCCAAAATGGACTTCATACAATTGAAAGAACGAGCCCTATCCAACTCAAAGTCGATCAGCCAGATGAGAGAATTGTCGAGCCCCCAATACTGGAGGAGTACAATTTCAATGTCATTATTGCTAAACTAATCAATACGCTTCAATATATAGGGAATGTGGTCAAGTGGACTAGAAATATGACGAAATCGGCTGACCAACGCGACAATGTTAGATACTACTTGTATTATCTATACACTTACTCTTTCATCATCCCTTTATCCCAACAACCCGTCGATTCATATGATACCCTTACCATGTATGAAGAGACAAATCCAAATCCCTGTGCATTTCATGTGAATAAATCCTTTTCAATTGGAAAAGAAAAATGTAGAATAAAATGAGTAGAAACCTGTTAATTCTTAGTTTTAATGATGAAAAATAATATAATCACTTTTGGTGTAGGGACTCAAGGAATGCACTAAAGGAATTGGAATATATCAAGGAAATCAAGCAGTATGAAAAGTGCAAAAGTAAGATCATAGATTGACGGAAGAAGTACAACACTAAAGGAAGATCGGAGATAGATTGACGGAAGAAATCAATCAGAGACTGATAGAAGATATCAAGGAAAAGGAATCTGTGATAAAAATGGAAGAAGCGTTGAAGATCCGATAAGAATAATCAATCAGAAGCTATTACTGGAAGGTCCCAGATTCAAGGGAAACATAATCACATAGAATCACCGAATCCAGATGATATCAAGACTCAGAGATGGAAGGCTCGTCAAAGTCCACACATCAAGGAAGATTAACGGGAAAACTTTATTCTTGGAAAGAATCAATCTGTGATTCCTTTCAAGGATCAACTCTCTTGGGTTTGCAATCTCTCAAGATTCTTGAAGGCCTCTTGGAAAGTATATATATGTTCGCTCTAGACTTGAAAAAACATACTTTGATCAAACCATCTACCATCTTTTTGTTCTACTCCAAACAAGCATTGTAGTTCTTTTAGATCTGTTGTGTAACTAGTGAGAGAAGAAAGAGAGATAATCACTGGTGAAGTAATGTATCAAGAAAAGAAAAGAGAAATAGAGACTAAGCAGTTGGTGTAAAACTACACTATTCCTTCTTTACTCAAGAAAAATCGATCACTGAAAGAGAACACTCTTGCAACCGAAGGGAACTGGACTAGGATTCACATTGAATCTGAACTAGTATAAAAATTTTGGTGTCTTTAATTCATGCACTTTAATTCTGCATTTATTATTATCTCTCTCTTATTTCCAGTCGACTAATTGGTAAACTAGTCAACTACTGATAATAATTTTTAAAATAAGCAATTCACCCCTCCCCCTCCCTCCCTCTTGTACTTTCGATTGGTATCAGAGTTAGTCTCGCACTTCTTTGCTTAACAGCTCGTGAGAAAAGATCGTGGAAGATCAAGTTATTGTTGGAGCACTCTTTCAAGAAGGAACATCACAAGTCAGGACACTGTATTTCAATGGACAACACTTTTCTCACTGGAAAATGCATATGGAAATATATGCAAAGTCATACGACGTCAAAGTTTGGCGAGTTACCAAAAAGGGAAACTATCCACTACCAATAGCTGCACAACCACCTGTTGATCCAGAAATATAGATGAATACACAGACGAGCAGAGGACAGTTGTTTAATTCAATGCTAAAGTAAGAAACCTACTCTATAATGCTATAAGTGGAGAAGAATATGAAAAAATCTCTAGTTGTGATACAGCTAAAGAAATGTGGGATAAACTGGAAGTCACTTATGAAGGAACCAAAAAAGTGAAAGAAACTCACATCAACATGTTAGTTCATGATTCCGAACTCTTCCAGATGAAAGAAGGAGAATCCATTGAATAAATGTTTGCAAGGTTCAACAAAATCATTAGCGATCTAAAAGATTTTGGTAAACCATACTCAAGTGGTGATCAAGTTTGGAAAATTCGGAGAAGTCTCCCTACCACCTGGCAGATAAAAGTAGTTGCACTTGAATCATAAGATCTAAACAAACTATATTATGATTAAATTTGAGGAGATCTTATAGCATTTGAGAAAATCCATCTCAAGAAAACAAGCCAGGAAGAAAAGAAGAAAACAACTGCATTCAAGGCTACAACTGAAAAGACAGACAATGATATCGATGATGACCCTGAATCCCTTGAGGAATAAATTGCCATGGTATCAAGGAACATAGATGGTTTAATGAGAAGATACAGAAATACGAGAAGTGGAAGGATACTGTCCAGGCGAACCAAGCAATACAATGAGCAAGACAAGAATGATGAAAAATGATAGGAGTGTGGAAGATATGGACATGTGCAAGTTGAATGCCCAGATCTGGAAAAAAAAGTTACCTAAGGATTCAACAAGAACAAATATTTTGGAAGTTGGAGTGATGAAGATAGTTCATAACCTGAAGAGATAGCAAATCTTTGTTTGACAATCCTGGAAAACGACATACATAAATTTTCAGACTGCTAGATAGAATAGGATGCTTCAGACAACGAATGCAAAGATGAAAATAAGAATTGTTTCATGGAACGAGGTGAAACAAACGAGGTAAGACCCTATAAATGTGAAAGATGCAATGAATTGCAGGATATTCTTGACCTTACTTTAAAAGAGTCTCAAAAGTTGATGAATGAACTAAAGAGGCTCAATAGGGAAAAGAAAGATTGGAAACTCAAGTTTGAAGTATGTGAAATTGAAAAAGAAGTGCTTCAAGAGGAATTTCAGGAATTGCAAATGAAACTCAATGGCATGCGAAAATCCACCAGTCATAGCTCTATCAAGTCCAACCAGGCGACTTACAAGTCAACTGGAAAAGGACCAACTAGAACAGAATCCACTAGCACTAGTGGAAGATCCAAAAATGGATAAGGCTCTATATGTCATTATTGTAATAAAAGTGGACATAAATATTTCTTTAGTAGATTTCGAAAATAAAATATTTCAGGGTGGATTTGGAAACCCAAAGACAACCCTAATCTTAGTAATATCAACCAACAAGGGCCCAAGCAAGTTTGGGTACTTAAAAGAAAGTAATTATTACGTTTTGCAGGATCACCACAAAAAGAGCTCCAAAGGAAAATGGTGCCTAGATAGTGCATTTCCAGTCATATGACAGGTGACAAAAACCTGTTCAAAGAAGTTACAAAGATAAATGGAGGAAGTGTTAAAGTTGGTGATGACTCAAAGGGAAAGATAGTTGGCACTGGCACTGACATTGTTCCATTCAATAACAACTGCAATATCACTGAAGTCTATTTTGTAGATGGACTCAACTAAAATCTCCTGAGTATAATCCAACTATGTGATTCTGGGTATGAAGTAAAATTCAAGAAAATAAGTTGTGCTATTGAAGATGAGTCAGGTAAAATAATCCTTTCAGGAAAAAGGTATGGAAATGTCTATATTCTTGATGGTTTTGAAAATATATATGGTCATATTTGCTTAACATCCATTTCTGATGATCCATGGTTATGGCATAATAAACTTGGTCATGCAAGCATGTCTTATAGATAAACTATCCAAGCATGATTTAGTTATTGGTCTTCCCAAACTCAATTTCTCTAGAAATCATGTGTGAGATACATGTCAGATTGGTAAACAAATCAGGAACTCTTTCAAAATCAAATACATTGTGTCCACATCTAAGACTTTACAATTGCATCATATGAATTTGTTTGGACCTACTAGAACTGCTAGCATAGGAGGAAAATAACATGCCTTTGTTATTTTTTATGACTACTCACGTTTTACATGGGTGATTTTTCTATCTCACAAAGATGAAGCTTTGAAAAATTTTGAGATCTTCTGTAAAAGAGTTGAACGAGAAAAGGGATATCTTATTACAACCATTCAAAGTGTTCATGGAGGAGAATTTGAAAGTAGAGCATTCGAAGATTTCTGCTATGATCAAGGATACACTTACAACTTCTCAGCCCCAAGATCACCTCAACAAAATGGGGTAGTGGAGCGGAAAAACAGAACTCAACAAGATATGGCTAGAACTATGATACTAGAGTGATCATTGCCAAATCACTTCTGGACAGAAGTAGTAAGCACATCTTGCCACATTCTCAACAGATGTATCATAAGGCCTATCTTGAAGAAAACTCCATATGAACTGTGGAAAGGTAAACGACCCAACATAAGTTATTTCCACACTTTTGGAAGCAAGTGTTTCATCCACAACAATAGTAAGGAAAATCTTGAAAAATTTGATCCAAGAAGTGATGAAGGTCTTTTTCTAGATTCTTCCATAAATAATAGATCCTTTAGAGTCTATAATAAACATACTTTATCTGTAGAAGAATCAGTACATGTAATGTTTGATGAAAATAACACTTACTTCGAGAAAGGAATTATTGCAGGTGATGAAGATAAAAATCAAGAAAAACTCAGCCAAGCAATCCTCAAAAGTCGATTAACAAAGTAGACGACATCACAAAGTCGACTGATGAGATTAGAAACAATCAACCAGAATCATAGATAGAGTCGACTATTCCTACGAGCATAACGCGTCCAAGTTAATGGAGGAGTGAACCAGAATATTCTCAAAAGTATATCATAGGAGACCCAAGTGAAGGAATGAAAACTAGGGGAGCCCACAAGACGAAGGCAAATATAGCATCGTTCTCCCAAATTTAACGAAAGAAGATAGAGGATACTCTTAAAGACTCAATCTAGGCACAGGCAATGCAGGAAGAACTGGATCAATTTGATAAAAACCAAGTGTGGAAACTACTGCCTAAGCCTGTAGACGCTACTGTAATAGGAACTAAATGGGTTTTCAGAAATAAGCTCAATGAGGATGGAAAGGTCATAATAAACAAAGCCAAATTAGTACCTCAAATGTACTCACAACAGGAGGGAGTCGACTATGATGAAACCTTTGCACCAGTAGCTCGACTAGAGTCAATACGAATTTTTCTTGCATACGCATCCTTCAAGAAATTTAGACTTTTTCAAATGGATGTTAAGAGTGCTTTCTTTAATGGTTTCATTGAGTAGGAATATGTGAAACAACCTCCTGGATTTGAAGACTCAAAGTTCCCTTATCATGTGTATAAGTTGACTAAGGCACTGTATGGACTTAAACAAGCTCCACGAGTATGGTACGAAAGACTAAGATCATTCTACTTGATCATGGGTTTATAAGAGTTAAAGTAGACACTACACTATTCATCAAAAGATCATCAGAAGGTAACCTTATTATTCAAGTTTATGTTGATGATATTATTTTTGGTAGTGATAACCCTCTGTTGTGCAAGGAATTTGCAACCCTTATGCAAGTTGAATCTGAAATGAGTATGATGGGAGAGCTCACATTTTTCCTTGGACTTCAAATCCAAAAGGAACTTTTATATGCCAGATGAAATATATAAATGAGCTAATTCAGAAGTTCTGCATGAGCAATGCCAAAGCTATTGGCACACCAATGAGCCCGTCAACAAATCTTGATAAAGATAAAAAGGGAAATCACGTTGATGAAATTAAATATCATGGAATGATTGGTTCCTTACTTTACCTAACTGCTAATCGACAAGATAATATGTTCAGTGTTTGTAAATGTGCCAGATTTCAGTCAGCTCCTAAGGAGTCTCATCTGACTGCAGTAAAGAGAATTATTCGTTATCTCATTGGAACTATTTCTCATGGACTATGATATCCACGCTCTAAAAATTTTAAATTAGAAGGTTTTTCAGATGTTGATCTTGCAGGTGATAAGGAAGACGGAAAAAGCACCAGTGGAACATGTCAATTACTGGAAAATCCTTGATATCTTGGAATAGTAAAAAAATAGGGATCTGTTGCACTATCCACTACGGAGGCAGAATACATTGCAATTGGACAGTGTTGTGCACGGTTATTATGGATGTCTTATCGATTGGGTGACTATGAACTATCTTTTAAACCTATTCTAATATTTTGTGATAACTCTAGTGCTATATGTCTTTCAAAGAATCCTATGCATCACTCTAGGGCTAAGCATATAGACATAAAATATCATTTTATTAGAGATCATGTTCTCAAAAGAGATATAGAATAATCTTTTGTTGGCACTACTGATCAATTAGTTGATATTTTCACCAAGCCTTTACTTGAAGATAGGTTTTGTCTCTTAAGAGATCTACTTGGTATTATTTCTCTTAACCATAAAATTAGGACCTATTTAACATTTTTAAATTCTTTCATGCTTAATGTTTAAATTTTATTTGTTTGTACTCATTTATGTACCGCCTCCATTTTCTCTCTCTTTTCACATCAATAGCAGATTTCAATAAAGGAAAATCAATCATCATGACCCTTCACTAACACCCTTTCCTTTCTTGTACTCAACTGTCAAAACTTCACATTTTTAATCTCTGAACCCCTCTTCTCTAACTCCATAGTCTCCATCACTCAGAAACCCTCTTCAGAAACACTTCAAACTCCTTCCAAACAGTTTCCTTCATGGCTAAACACTCCAAAACTCCTTCTGCCTCTACCATAAAGAGTACTCGTTCTAGAGGAAAATCCTCTTCTCAGCCTCCAGAACCTGTAAACCTATGGTCTGACCACTCCGAAGGATTTGCCTCTTCTCATCTAGAACCTTCAGATCACTCTCACTTAGGAGAAAAAGCCGTAGGAAAAAGGCCCATGGAAGACCCTCCTGAATCCCTTGCCCCTAAGAAATCCAAAATAGACCTTTCAAGCTCCCTAGAGTTAGACCTCAATTTCTGGGATACCCCAAACAAGGATTTCTTCATTACCCTAAAAGACAAGCCCATTGCTCATGGCAGAGTAGTTGACCTTGACGTCATGGAAACCCTCAATTGTAAGGTAAAGGATATTTTTGTCTTTCAAGATTGGTCAAAATTCCTCTCTTTACTCCCTCCTAAAGTCTATGAACCCTTAGTGAGAATGTTTTATGCAAATCTTCATTCTAGTAAGCCTGATAAGTTAGAATTCTTAGTTCTGGGTAAACGCATTGTTCTTGATTGTGCCATATTTGATTCAATTTTCTTGTGTAAGTGCTCTGGTTTTCCAATACTTTTTAAAAATACTTATCTTGATGATTTTGAAATTTCTTTTGATCAAGAAAAATGTTGTATTGCTGAGTGTCCCTTTGATTTCCTCCCTAACCAGTTAGGTCCCAGTGATATTAGCTTTGAAACTCGAGTTTCATCCCACATTGTTGCAACCACTCTTCTTCCTCGCACTGGATCATTCTCCACCTTCTCTCAAAGAGATACTTTTCTTGTATATTGTCTTGTGACCAAACTCAAGATTAAGTTATCCTCCTGGGTCATAAATTTCATGACAGAAAGTGTTGATGATCCCACCTGTTTGCCCTATGATATGGATATCACTCACATCTTAGAAGCCCACAATCTCTATATCGGAATACCCCTTTGTCACTGTGTTAAAATCCTATAATTCTAAGGCGTTTGCAAGTATGGGGTATATGTGTTTAAAGGGCCCTTGGATGAAGAAGCAGGATGGTGAAGTCAAAAATGTTCAACCTGACTCCAAGATCAAAGCCTCAGTCTCCTATCACAGTGTAAGTGATCCTGATCTCGCGAAGAAGCTGACTTCCATTGACAACAAGCTGACCAACATCCAAGATCTCCTTGCTGCCACTCAGTCCACTATTAGTGACATTCAGACAATTCGAAGAAAACATGGTCTGATGTTTCAAAGATAAGGGTCAAAACTCTAAGACTTGGATAAAATGCAGTCAAAGATTTCAAGGAAGTGTATGATAAGATTGATGGGGTCACCATTTTAGTTAATGTCAGCTTTGATCGTCTAAAGAAGGCTATCTGCAATACTCTTACTTCTTTCTTGTGTCGCTAGTTGTGGAAATCTCAAACAATCTCTTTTGTGTTTTGTTGTTTGGACTGGATGTTTTTTTCTTTTTTCTTTTTCTATGACTCTGCATGCCGATCATGCCAACTTTGTTATCTGTAGTACTTACCTAGCATGTGATTATAATTACATTGCTTGTTTTAGTCTGTGTTATCCCCTCTTTGTTGATATCAAAAAGGGGGAGAAAGATATAATACTGCAGGTGCAAAAAGCACGTGGTTACAGGAGTGGAGTCGACTAAAAGAAGGTTACAGAAGTCTACTACAAGAAGTATCAGAGCAGTTATTGAGGGGGAGTCAACTGTACTCATTGAGGGGGAGTCAACTATAGGGAAGTTAATTGATGTTTATATATATTATTTTTGAGGATTTGAAAATTTTAAAGGTTCCTAGTTGAATTTCTTATTTTAAAAATGAATTGAGAGATATTATGATAACTTAGTGAAAATCTATGTCCAACTGCTTCGCAAGTATATTCCACGAGCGGATTAAATTTTCACTACTCTTATTGGAGAAGGTTGTTCGCCTCGACAGAACATTTGATGTATTTATGGTTCGGGCCATTCGACCCTCGGCAGTGCATAGTATATATATATATATATATATATATATATATATATGTGTGTTTGTGTGTGTGTGTGTATTTGGATCGGGACATACGTCCTCGGCATAATTCGTGCGTAAAAATATTGAAATCCCTCTTATATTTAATATTATTTCATGGACTTGAAAGGCGAAAGGATAAGATGAAAGAAATGACTTGGTGGAAGGATTGGTTATTTATTTTCATGCTCTGAGTTTTATTATCATTTTACATATCATGTTTAGTTAGAACTTCATATTATTATATTTTTGGCACATAGTATGTGTCGAAGTCGACCCCTCGTCACTACTTTTTCGATGTTAGACTAGGTACTTACTGGGTACATGTTGTTTATGTACTCACGCTACACTTCTGCACTTGATGTGCAGGATCTGAGGCAGGTGCATCTGGTTATCAGTCTGGCGCGCACGCTTAACTTCTAGTTCGAGACTACACGGTGAGTTGCCCTTCCGAGCCATTTAGTAGCAGCCGGAGTCTCTCTTTTGATTTATTTTCTGTCTATTTTATTTCAGACAGTAGAGTAGAAATCTTTTGTATATTTAACTAGTAGCCCATACGCTTCTGACATCAAATCTTGGCACACACGAGTAGACTTGTGATTTTTGGTTTATTTCCATGGTCATAAATACATTTAGTTACTTTCGTTTTATCAATTTAAATCTGTTTCTTACTGAATCTATTAAATTAAGAAAATTTATTTACTTGGAAAAACATATTAGAATGGAAAATCTCTAAATTGTTCACTGTTGGCTTGCCTAGCGATGGTGTTGGGCATCATCACGGCCTAAAATGGGACTGGATCGTGACAATGATAGCATAAATAATTTCGAGAATAAGCAGTTAATGATAAGGGTAAAATAAGAAAAAAGAAATTGTCCTTTTCTTGATTTAGTATAGTGGACAAGTAAAAGTGAAAATATATTTTTAGTATACTAGACAAGTAAAAGTCAACGGAAGGAGTATATATTTTGTGAAAAAAGTCTTAACTATTGTCTGAAAATATAAAAATCTAGCTCAAATCGGGTAAATAAGTTTAAAACTTTTTATATATATGAAAAAATTCCTAAAATTTTCAACCCCCGATTATGAAGTGTTTCGGCAATAGACTATTTGAGAAAAGCAACCAATTTTTAGATTTTTGTTGAACACTCCGTTCAATGCCTATACAAGCAAGGGTGGCAGGTGGGCCGGGCCCGACCCGGGACCGACCCGGGCCCGCGGGCTAAACGGGCTAGCGGGTTAAACGGGCTGGCCCGTGGGGGGTCCGGGCTTGGGGGGCTTTAGGCCCGTGGGGGGCCGGTTCTCATGTTTGG
>ML335404.1:0-30187 GCA_005239505.1 Nicotiana paniculata | reverse complement strand
GTATCGTTATCTCTAATCTAACCTCTAAACCCTCGGTTATGACTTTCGTCTATACTCCGGGACTGATGTTGTTCAAACAACTATCTAAATATTCACTCTCTATCAAGTAGATACATAATAAATAGGAACAGCTAATTGAGGGCCCTTTCCATCAACTACAACAAGAACGTAGTTGAACAAATAGAGATAAATCAACCAATCAAAACTATATTAATAACATAATAAGTTTATCCCCAACGGATTCTACCAAACCTAGATTAAAGAAGTTAGCTAGACATGTTCATAAGAATCAAACTCAAAATAAATTGCATAATTGAACTACAAAGTAATGAATAAAAGATGTAAAAATCAATGTTTTGTCACTTCAATGGTTTTCTCTCTTCGTATCCTTCGAATCCCCTTCAAGTTGTGTTTTCAGGGTCTATATATATGTTTAGGACGAACCCTAAACGTGTAGGAGACTTCTATTCCAACCGGGAAACACTTAAACTTGTCAAAACTCAGAATTGACCGAACTTGGGACCCCGGGCGTTTGGGCTCAAACGCCCCCTTAAGGCCAAGGCATGCCTGGCGTTTGGGCTCTAACGCCCCCTAACGCCAGGGGCTTCTTGGCTTTAGGGGCCAAACGCCCCCCTAACACCAGGGGCTTCCTGGCTTTAGGGGCCAAACGCCCAGCTATCGCCTGGGTGTTTCCTCTTCGACCCTTAAGCGTATTTTCGACGTATTTGCATCCCTTTAGCTCCGTTTCCATATTCACTTCACCTACACATGAAATAAACTCCATTAAGCACATAAAAAATGTATTTTTATCATTAACTCACATAAAATGTAAGGCATATAACATATTAAACCATGAATTCTAGCCTCGCATCACTTATCAACAACCTCAACGACAACAGATTGGGAGACAAGATGATGGGTTTGCTGAACTTAAGGGAATGCTGGACAGCAACAACTGATTGGGTCCACTGGAAAAATGCAAGAGAGAGTGGACTCACATGAATCATCAATAAAGGGTATTGAGATTCAGTTAGGACATATTTTGATGGCTCTAAATAATCTTCCCCAAGGGATGTTACCTTCAGATACACAAATCAATCCAAAATAGCATGGCCCGAAATAGCTTATGGCAGTGAGTCTACGAAATGGTAGAGACCTAGATCTGGAGCAAGAAATTGCTCGCGAAAGCCGACCTACTAAAACACTTGTGCCAGTACCCATTGAGATAGATGATTCAATAGGGTTAACTGAGGTGACTATACAACATGCAAAAGAGAGCACAAGCAAAGAAAAAGGGGCTGCAAATGAGACTCAGGTAGCACAAGAAATGACATTAGAAGTAGTGCCTCAGCAAGATATAACTCAAATCACAGGAAAGAAGTGACCTCCAGCACCATTCCCACAAAGATTGGCCAAATATCAGAAGGATGAGAAATATAAGAAATTCATGGAGATATTGAAACAGATACATGTGAACATTCCACTAGTTGACTCTTTGCCGGAGGTGCATGGCTTTGTCAAAATGATGAAAGATTTAATGTCTCGTAAATTCGACTTCCAAGACCTGTCCACTGTAACATTGACACAAACCTGTAGTGCAATTATGACGAGACCCATAGATGAGAAGTTATCATACCTGTTGCGCCCCTTTTTTCCCCTCGCGGGATCGGGTTTATGACATTGGTTGGGACAACTCGTTCCTTTTGGGAAAGGGATTTGCATACTTTGAAGAGTCGCCACCTAACGATTTTAACGGTGCGTTAGGGAACCTAAGGGGTTCAATTACAACTACGTTTCTAACCAGAGATTTGGGTAAGGGCTTGAAATCATCCTATGGGGAAGGTGTTAGGCACTCCTCAGGATCTACAAGTGTGGTTCCCGGTCAAATGGTTTCGTGAATTTGTACAATTAGCAAATAACAAGTAAAGGCTCAAATAAGAGGGGATTTTAAGTCTTAAGCATGCAGATGTATGAAAATAGTAAAGAAGATTAACTTTGAAAAGGATTATGAGCTAAGCATATAAAAGGTATCCTAGGTTTATAATAATATGGATCCCATCAATGCAATACCCGGTAATCACTCCTCGAAGAGGGGCTACACATGGTATTAGCGCATCGGTGTCTACCCTTCTTTCCCATAAGGTTATTAAAAATGATTGTTGGTCTCGACCTCTATTGCATGCTGTTACCCGTCCCTTCCTATCAGTCCCAGAGGAAATTAGGACTCCTATCCTAAAGGGAGGTGCTAGGCGGACCCTCAGGTTTTAAAGGTGAAAATTCTAAGGCGACATATAATAAACAAGCAGGACTGCAGATAAAGGGAAAGCATGGATGGCAGATAAAGGCTCAAGTATTCCTCCACACACAGTACACATAAACAGCATGTCTCATACACAACTAAGGTCCATATTAATTCAGAATCCTAAAGCATGATGTCTAGGTGATAACACAAAGACAGATTTATTGCATAACTCAGAGAGGAAGTCTTAATCAAGCTTGCCTACTAATTTTAAGCATGCTGAGAGTTAAACATAATCACAAAGACAATTCTGATTTTATTCTTTAAGTTGATTACCTAAGACTTGCCTAGGCGTGGGACAATGTATACTAATTATCTGAATTGTTAGAGGGGCTGTTGCAAAGTATTACCTACACATGTTGTTCTAAGTTGTTCAGAACACAGAATTGTTGCCACTTATTTTAGAGAAACTAAGTGAAGTGTTTTATACCTTTTACATGCACCAGTAGTTAGACTAGGTGTTGAAGATGTGCAAGGACTAATTACCAATTGTTTAGAACAGGGGACTGTTTTAGATATCTATAGTTAGACTAAGTGCAGTTAAATGAATGCGATATTATAGCATGATGTCCAATGTAGCATGATGCATAATAACTTAAACAGGATTTCTAAATGCACATAGAATCAAAACATTATGCACAGTTTCAGGAATAGCATAGGGGATATATTTTTTAATGTTGTTTACCTAGAAATAGGATCTCTAAGTGCGTAGGCATGTTGAGACATGATTGCATTTAACATTATTTATCCTAGGACTTCTAATGAAGTTTCAGAACACGTTTATATGAACAGAATCACATAATAGCTATTTACTTAATTATTTGTCCTATAGGCAGGATCTCTTAGTGAATGATGATATGCTGAAAAGATAGCAGTATATATGAGTCTAAATAGCATGATATCTAATGCACGACATGTTGTACCTAAACATGGCTTCTATTGCGCATAGAGAAAATAAACCTAGAAACATGGTCTCTACCCTTAATTATACTACATCATGCATATCACCCACCCATTTTCACCTATCCGACCCCAGAGAGTTGTTGGTTATAAAAAATATTACAGGAATTTGCATGAATTACATAACGCAATAATGAAAAGAAGAAGTTATACTATAGGGAGCCTACTGATAGGCCCAGAATCTCCAGAATGCCTCATTGCCATTCTATTCACAACCTTTCACATGATCCAGGTGTGTCAGAGTTCCCTAAGGATCTCAAGGGATCCCGGGAAGTGCTCACACCCATATTTCATAGCCAAGATAGAGTAAGTGCAATATGGAATGGTCAGCCTTTGTGTGTCAAAGTTCAGAGGGAGCTCAAGGGTCCCAAGGCTATGCTCACACAGAGGGGGAAGAACTTAAGGGGTCTAAGAGTAGAGTGAAAGTGCTCATAGTTTGAAAAGGTTAAGTAAGAAAACAGTTTTGGAATAAAGACTTAATGGAAATATTACAAAAGTTTAATTGATGAAAATAATTTGAAAGAACATGAACACCAATCTCAGAACCAAGGAAGAGTCAGCATCACATAAGGACCCGGAATGATCCAACAACCACAACAGGGGAAAGGGAGTTTGGGGGACACATAGGTGCAAAGTACTGAACATGTAGCAGGTAGGAGCATGCATAAACAATCAGAGATCCTAAGGGTTCAGAGGATCAGCAGGGTATAGGATGAAAATAACATGGCAGTACAACTAGTTTAAGACAGGAGAAGATGCTCTAATCTAATGTATCAAACATAAACATGGAGATTCACATAAAGGTAGATTTGGAGTACACAAAGACATGCTAGATGGAATCCAAGATCCTAGTTACATGTTGAACAACAGAATAGCAAGTAAAAGCAAATTAGAAACACAATGAACTGCATCAGTAATGGAAACATGTTGGTTTGAGAGCTGAAATATGAATTAGAACATACCAGTGAAGTGAAGAAAGCAGTAACACAAAGAAGAAGATAGGAGATGCATAGTAGTTGGCCTTGGCTTGCAACCGGCTAACTTAGAGTAGTATCAAATAAAAGAGAGAATAAAGAGAGTAGCAAGTTTTAGTTGTGAGAGAGAGAGTTGAACAGATTAGTTGTTCTGTGTATGTGTTTTCCATGGAATGAATAGAGTATATATATAGTTTGAAACTAGGTGAAAATAAGGTAATAATTAGACTGCCCAGTAATTATGGAACTCAAAGAATCAATTAGTTGCAAAATCAGTACTAGTACTCCCTTAATTAAGGGAGTTAAATTTCAAATGGTCAGAACAGGTAACAAGTAAGGAAAAGAACCGTGTATAAAAAAATAAGGAAAGATTTCGAACATAGTAAGCACAGAGTAGGAGGGGTCGGGTTCATAAGGTTTTAATTAAAACACTACTGTAAGAATCAATTGATAGTAAAATCAGTCATGTAATAAGGCAAGAAGTAACTAAGGGTCGTAAAAAATATTATCACATGAAATCAATTAAAGGAAATCAATCACAGGAAATTAGGGATTCAAAAAGGAGTAGTATTGATTTAAGAACCAGCATAGATTATGCAGAGTAAACACACAACGGGAGAGAATCAGAAACCCTAGTAATTAAAATAGGGTAAAATCACACGGAATTAGGGGTTTACACAGCACATGACATGAATCACTGAATAAGCATAATACAAGCAGGAAAGGTAAAGATTTAGAGGTATCGATGAATAAAAAATAGAGTAGAATCATAGAATAAGCATGGGTAATAGCAGCCAGAAACCCTAACAAGCAATATAGGGTAAAACATCATGAAATCACAGCGTATTTAAGAGAACATAGTGATCATAATAGAAAATATAAACATATTGTTGGAAACAAACTTAGAGCCACATATTAAAGCCAAGACTTTAGGGTCTTTTAACGAAATAACTCAGACACGAAAAGGGAAAGGCTTAAACATAACAAAAATCACAAAATAATACTTAAAATCTGAAGGGAAATCATTTTTTGAAAAAAGGGTTTGAAACTCTAGTTTTGAAAGTGAAGAAATTGTTTAAGAACAGAGAGATTTATTTGAAGAAAACATGTAAAACCCCATAATATTCATAGATCTATTACAGATCTAAAGAATCGGAAGGTTCAGAGTCTAGGGTTTCCAAAAAGAACCCGGAAAAGAGGAAGAAAACTCAGAGATATTACCGGTCTTTGGCCGGAAAAGGGTAGATCTTACTCGACCAACCATAGATGGCCGAAAAAATGACATGAGACTGGAGAGATGAGTGGAACCGCCTCTGGTTCACCTGATAACCTCAAACGGTGACACAAGTGCAAAGGATGGAGTCATAGGGCTGGTAGGTGGTTGAATCACCATAGATTCCGTCAAGGCGATGGCCGGAGAAGGGCTAGGTCTACTGGAGGGAGTTGAAGGGACGAGAGAGAGTTGAGAGAGACGGCTCAGAAGTGAGAGGGAGAGAATGAGAGTCGGGGGGAGGGGGAGGAGGGGTAGTCTTAGGTTAATTATGGTAAAGGGGATCTGGACCGTTGATTTGAATTAATCAACGGTTTAGATTGAATGAGGGATTGGGCCGGGTAGGTTAGTGTATTGGGCTTGGGGGTCTGGTCCAATTTAATTGGGTTAAGGACTAGGATTAATTAGGCTGGAATTTAAATAAAGAATGGATGTTTGTTAAATACCCATTAAAATTAGATAAATAATTAATAACAATAGCTAATAATCATATAAAATGAAATTAAGGCTAAATAGGTGAAATTAAATAAATTAATTAATATATAAAATATATGAATAATTATTGAATTAAAATGGCATAAAATGTACAATTAGGCTATAGTTACAAAATTATTGTAATTATAACCAAATAACACCAAATTGGCTAATTTGTGAAATAATTAATCCTAATAGGATTAAAAATGATATATTGATCTAGGAAATATTTTGAAATTATTTTTAATGTAATTTATGAATAATTATTGAATATAAAGTGCTGAATAAATTAGAAAAATAAATTGATAAAAATATGGAAAATTATGGGAAAAATACCAATTATTATAAAAAGTGATTTTGAAGGTATATATGCAAATTTAAAAATAATTTAAGGAAAATTTGGGTATCAACAGCTGCCCCTCTTTACCCGGGAAGGATGGAAGAGTTATCGGGTAAAGACATGATGGCCAATTTTGATCGAGTGGAAATAGCTTGAAAGGTTCAGGTCGCACCCTGGTTTCTGAGCTGCCTACATATCCCTGGTTTTAAAGGAATCAGGCCATATGTAGTTCAGGAGCCACCGGCGAGGTATACCGATGAAGTTTTATAAGGACGGACGCAAAGTGCAAGGTTGGGTGAACAAGCGGCTTACGGGGTAGTTAGGATAATTGGGGTGGGACCGCGTCTGGCATGATGGTTGTTGCTTTCCGGGTTACCTGCAAATGAGTAATACAAGCATATCGTGCGTAATTGAAACATGATGCAAATTCCCATTGGACTATGAATGTTGTCTTTGGACGGTTAAGGATGACGTCTTTAGACCATGATGTCATGGGCCATGAATTTCTTGATGTAGGATTCGCAGGCCATGAAATGATGTTCTCGGGCCATGAAGATGGTGCCTCCGAACCATGATGCTTTTGAATAATGATATGCAAACTGATAAAAGAGATCCTCAAGCCATGACATGGTGTTCTCGGGCCATGAAGATGGTGCCTCCGAACGATGACGCTTTTGGATAAGTTGGCGATATTTCAGCCCATGAAGATGAAATAGTATAATGCTGACAAGACAGAGCTTAATCTTGCGAATTAAAGGGGCAGAGCTTAGCCCAAAAAGAAAGCACAGTAAATAATGCTAGAGGCATTGGTTGCTTTTGAGAAGTAAAGGGGAGGCAGTGTTTAGCCTCAAAAGGTAGAATGGTAGCCTTATGCAAGATGCGAATGCAGATGGAGGTAGTGTTTAACCTCGGAAGGCAGAAAGGTAGCCTTATGCAAGATGCGAATGCAGATGGAGGTAGCATTTAACCTCGGAAGGCATAAAGGTATCCTAATGTAAGATGCGAATGCAGATGGAGGCAACGTTTAGCATCGGAAGGCAGAAAGGTAGCCTTATGTAAGATGCGAATGCAGATGGAGGCAACATTTAGCCTCGGAAGGCAGAAAGGTAGCCTTATACAAGATGCGAATGCAGATGGAGGCATTGTTTAGCCTCGGAAGGCAGAATGGTAGCCTTATGCAAGATGCGAATGCAGATGGAGGTAGCGTTTAACCTCGGAAGGCAGAAAGGTAGCCTTATGCAAGATGTGAATGCATATAGAGGCAGCGTTTAGCCTCGGAAAGCAGAATGGTAGCCTTATGCAAGATGCGAATGCAGATGGAGGTAGAGTTTAACCTCGGAAGACAGAATGGTAGCCTTAAACAAGATGCGAATGCAGATGGAGGTAGCGTTTAACCTCGAAAGGCAGAAAAGTAGCATTATACAAGATTAAGGAAGGACAACAGAAATTCTTAGATGGTGTTAAATTGCGGTAGAGCATTGTGATAATGAAGCATCGTTTGTGCTGATAATAAATGTTCGCATGACGAGTTTGAGGAACGATATCTGTCCTTTGAGCGGATAATATGTTTTGGGGTTTTTGCAATTTTGTGCCTGCATCCAAAGAAAGTTCGTGAGTTTTGTAAAAGGGAAAGGTTAGTTCGCATTCCTGCTAGCTCTGCTTGGCTCGTTTGCTTGATCATGATGATACTGTCTGTATCATTGGGGTAGCGTTCGCTAAACAAGCTGCTTCAGAAAAAATAAATATGCATGATTTTGTAAGATATAATATATAACCTAAAATAGTTTTAGATGAACCAACGACATGACACGGCTTGAGACATCGCAACCTCTCCTGCTGTGGAATTTTGAGGGTCCTCAAAATTCTGCCCCAGTTTGCTGGGTGGACGCCTCTGACTGCTGCTCGTGCGACGATTGGCTGAACTTGCTTCAGAATTTTGATGGTGCCCAGTTGGCTGGGTGAATACTTGTGGACTGCTACTCGCTTCAGAATTTTGAGGGTCCTCATCAAAATTCTGCCCCAGTTTCCAACTGCGGGGAAAAATAGATTTTTATTGAATTGTGCCCGAACCCATAGGGCTGCCTATGTATTAAACAGGAATCAGGCCAGGCGTAGTTCAATTTACATCATCATTGAGAAAGCATAATATTACACATAGTAGCGCCTGACTGCATCTGAATTAATCAGTTTCGGCCAAACTTCTCAGTCCATTTCTGCAAGTATGAGTGCTCCTCCTGTCAGCACTCTATGAACCATGTATGAACCTTGCCAGTTGGGAGAGAACTTCCCCTTGGCTTCATCTTGATGCAGAAAGATTTTCTTTAACACCAATTGCCCTGGTGTGAATCGTCTCGGCTTGACTTTCTTGTTGAAGGCCCTGGCCATTCTGTTCTGATATAGTTGACCATGATATACTGCATTCATTCTCTTTCTATCTATGAGGGCTAGTTTCTCATAACGGCTCTTTACCCATTCTGCGTCGCTGAGCTCAGCTTCTTGTATAATTCTTAGAGACAGAATCTCAACTTCGGTAGGAATAATAGCCTCAGTACCATAAACTAGCTTATAGGGAGTTGCCCCTGTTGAGGTGCGAATTGTGGTGCGATATCCCAATAAGGAAAATGATAACTTCTCGTGCCACTGCTTGTGCATTTCTATCATCTTTCTTAGTATCTTCTTGATGTTTTCTGAATCTCCCAGGTTGATGCTTTCAGTCTCGTCCAGGTTGGAATTAGGTCTGTTCTCAAAATTCTCAACTTCTTTGACGATCTCGTCAGGTATGTCATCTTCTTCTGAATCTACGTCTGTTTGTTGCATTGTCTCGTTGCATGTCACAGTCATCGGTTCATCAAGACAGGTAATAGTAATGTTGTATACGTAAAGCAATGAGAGAAAAATGATAGCAATAAGTATTGATTCATAAGAAAAATAAAAAAAATGCTTTTGATAAATTGGATAATTGTTTCGAACATTGACGATCTTATTTCAGGAATTAAAAAAATACGAAAAGGGAAAATCATTTTAGTAAATAAAACAGTAAGTAATGTTTGTTTTAGCCTTGCTACCCCGGGACTCGTCGGGCCCTGGATCTTGTGTGAGATGATGACGATGCCAGAATGCACGAACTAACCTTTAGGGAGGGGAATAAATAAATAAAGAAAGAGGAAAACAAAAACAAAAGTAGCCAAGTCAGTGAGGATTATGAAAAGTATTGCGGTATTTAAACACATAGTGCAGGAATGTAAAGCACGTCCTAATTTGGTGACCTCTTTTGTGCCCGAGGTAGCCCTAGCGACAAGTTGATTTGGAGAACTTAGATGGGGAGAATCAGAAACCCTAGTAATTAAAATAGGGTAAAATCACACGGAATTAGGTGTTTACACAGAACATGACATGAATCACTGTATAAGCATAATACAAGAAGGAAAGGTAAATATTTAGAGGTATCGATGAACAAAAAATAGAGTAGAATCATAGAATAAGCATAATACAAGAAGGAAAGGTAAATATTTAGAGGTATCGATGAACAAAAAATAGAGTAGAATCATAGAATAAGCATGGGTAATAGCAGCCAGAAACCCCAACAAGCAATATAGGGTAAAACATCACGAAATCACTGAGTATTCAAGAGAACATAGTGATCATAATAGAACATATAAACATACTGTTGGAAATAAACTTAGAGCCACAGATTAAAGCCAAGACTTTAGGGTCTTTTAACGAAATAACTCAGACACAGAAAGGGAAAGGCTTAAACATAATGAAAATCACAAAATAATACTTAAAATCTGAAGGGAAATCGTTTTTGAAAAAGGGGTTTGAAACCCTAGTTTTGAAAGTGAAGAAATCGTTTAAGAACAGAGAGATTTATTTGAAGAAAACATGTAAAACCCCATAATAGTCATAGATCTATTACAGATCTAAAGAATTGGAAGGTTCAGAGTCTAGGGTTTCCAAAAAGAACCCGGAAAAGAGGAAGAAAACTCAGAGATATTACCGGTCTTTGGCCGGAAAAGGGTAGATCTTACTCGACCAACCATAGATGGCCGAAAAAATGGCATGAGACTGGAGAGATGAGTGGAACCGCCTATGGTTCACCCGAGAACCTCAAACGGTGACACAAGTGCAAAGGATGGAGTCATAGGGCTGGTAGGTGGTTGAATCACCATAGATTCCGTCAAGGCGATGGCCGGAGAAGGGCTAGGTCTACTGGAGGGAGTTGAAGGGACGAGAGAGAGTTGAGAGAGACGGCTCAGAAGTGAGAGGGAGAGAATGATAGACCGGGGGGGGTAGTCTTAGGTTAATTATGGTAAGTGGGATCTGGACCGTTGATTTGAATTAATCAATGGTTCAGATTGAGTGATGGGTTGGGCCGGGTAGGTTAGTGTATTGGGCTTGGGGGTCTGGGCCAATTTAATTGCGTTAGGGACTAGAATTAATTAGGCTGGAATTTAAATAAAGAATGGTTGTTTGTTAAATACCCATTAAAATTAGATAAATAATTAATAACAATAGCTAATGATCATATAAAATGAAATTAAGGTTAAATAGGTGAAATTGAGGTAATTAATTAATATACAAAATATAAAATGACTAATTATTGAATTAAAATGGTATAAAATGTACAATTAGGCTATAGTTGCAAAATTATTGTAATTATAGCCAAATAACGCCAAATTGGCTAATTTACGAAATAATTAATCCTAATAGGATTAAAAATGATATATTGAGCTAGGAAATATTTTGAAATTATTTGTAATGTAATATATGAATAATTATTGAGTATAAAGTGCTGAATAAACTAGAAAAATAAATTGATAAAAATATGGGGAAAATACCAATTATTATAAAAAGTGATTTTGAAGGTATATATGCAAATTTAAAAATAATTTGAGGAAAAATTGAGTATTAATAATACCCAGAGAGTTCACAATCCCATGCACGTTAGGCCGCTATGCTTTTGCTAAAACATTGTGTGGTATGGGGGTAAGCATAAACTTGATTCCCTTGTCTATATACAAAAGGTTAGGCCTTTGGAAGAGCTATACCCATGTCCATGTTACTACAGCTAGCCGACCGGACAGTGAAGAGGCCCTATGGTATCCTTGATGATGTATTAGTACAGGTTGGGAAGTTTGTGTTCCCAGCATATATTTTCATTCTAGACTAGCGGGTAGACGAGGAGATTCCCACCATTCTTGGCCACTCGGATAGCTTTAATTGAATGTGAAACTGAGGAGCTCAAAATGAGATTAAATAATAAAGAAATAACATTCAACGTGCAGAAATCTATGCGGCGACCAAGTGAATTTGCTAACTGCTCTCTTATAGAAGTCGTGGATGTAATTTTGGAGAAGGAAGATGAGACCTTAAACACTAAATAACCTCTAGCAGCATGTCTCATGAACTTAGATGAAGTAAATGGAGAGGACTTGTCGGAGTGAGTGCTGGCTCTTGAAGGCCAAGGGTTTTGGAAAAGAGAACTCGAATTTGAACCTTTACACTTAGAAGAAAGAAAAACTCTTCCAGTTAAGCCATCGATATAAGATCCACCAAAGTTGGAACTGAAGTCGCTACCACCTCATCGCAGGTATGCTTTCTTGGGAGGTATGCTTTCTTGGGACCTAACTCAACCTTACATGTTATTATCTCATATGGTTTGTTAGATATGCAGAAAGAATAACTTTTGCAGGTATCGAGTGAGTGCAAAACTGCAATTGGTTAGACCATTGCCGACATTAAGGGTATCAGCCCGGCCTTCTGTATGCATAAGATTCTACTGGAAGATTGCCACAAACCTTCCGGAGAACATCAAAGAAGGTTGAACCCCAATATGAAAGAAGTTGTGAAAAAGGAGGTGATAAAGTGTTTAGATGTGGGGATCATTTTCTCCATCTCCGACAACAACTGGATCAGCCCAGTCCAATGTGTGCCTAAGAAAAGTGGGATGACTATAGTTGTCACGACCCAAATCTCCCTCTGTTGGGTATCGTGATGGCACCTAGTCTTAAGGACTAGGTAAGACTAATACTCATGAAATAATCAACAATAATAAATAAAATCTAATACTTTTTTGAAACCAGTGATTCTTTACACATTTCATATTCCCAAAACCCGGAAGTACAAGTCATAAGCTTTTAAGAATTTACACTAAAACTCCTAAAAATACCACTGCTCAGAAATAAGTACAACAGTGCAAACAAAAAGTATAAGATGGTGACCCCGAAATCGCGAACGATGAAGCGGTTTTACCTTGAGTCTCCACAACAGCAACCACGCTACTGAAAATCAATCGGCCGGCTATGCGAAAACTTGGAATCTGCACAAAAATGTGCAGAAGAGTAGTATGAGCACACCACAGCGGTGCCCAGTAAGTATCAAGACTAACCTCGGTGAGGTAGTGACGAGGACTAGTCAAGACACCCACTGGTCTAATAAAAACCGAACAAGTATCAATATAGGAATCAGGGAAATAGTGATGCATACATAAAGGCTACCGAATATAGCTAACCAGACAGTGAATTCGATAAAGAAGGAAAACAATAAGTATCAGCGGAAACCATGAAGTAACGCAAGGACTGAATAGAACACAGATAAATCCGGCATGTAAATATACAACGTGTACATGTAATGACTTAACAACTTTAACCACTTCTACATCAAATTCATATTCATCTCCACGAGGTTCCGAACCTCGGATAAATCGCCATTTACGGGTCCCAATATCCGAACCCTAACACTTGGCATCTTGCGCCCTCATTTGAGTACTAACTGCACGGATGACTCACGTGCCAATTGGGTCATTCCCACCCATACGGTAAACACAAAAAGATTATCTATACTTGACAACAACAAGGAGTCCTGAATCCCTTAGTAGTACTTAACTACGTGTATGCTTGTGCAGGTGCCCTAACGTGATTTCACGATCTCGGAACATAGAATTAGATAGAATATACGGGATAACCCTTTTGGGTCATCACAATCACCCCCTCTTAAACAAACGTTCGTCCTCGAACGTGCTAAGATTCACTTTGAACTCATCAAATCACTGATTGCGCATTTCCAACACACACACCCGGGTGATCCCACGTCACCCCAATCTACATAAGATTGACGACACCACCACAACCGCAATTTAGCTTTTCTATTACTACTGATAAGCCTCATACCTCAATTTCTCACCTTCTACTCATGTCCAAAATGCCCGATTCTAAATTCACATCCGACATTATCCCCAACCAATTGCATTAACTCATGACTATACCCATAAGGCACGACCACACAATATAGCACATCACACATAGGCTCATAATAACACTTGGGTCACAATGGCTGCCCGAAATCAACTCAGCATTAACAATTAGCCTCATATCCGATAGAACTATATTCCCAACCTCAATCACACTGATAATAAAGCAAGAAACACAAAGACTTCATAACCTTGAAACCCAAATCACCAAGCCAAAACTAACACCACCGGGCACACACCCCGCAAGATAAAACTCAAGGAGCACAAAACAAAAATAAATGAATATGAAAGGAGAAACACATAAGGAAACTATCAAACAAGCCCGGCAGGCACGACTCTATATAATGCTAACTTACACAACAACATAACAACGAAGGAACTAAAGCACATGAACAAATCACAAGGATACCATCCTGATACAATTTCCACTACGGTACTCAGATCGGTCCAAACATATCGGATCACCAGTATCACGAGGACCTCGCCCTCAAATCTGAATCACATACCGAAAATATATCATATTAATTGAAATCCCTCCACTAATTCATCTCAACTGATAAAAATCATAACGCTAGCTGATCTCACATCTCGATGGAGTATCAAATCACAACTCGTAAACAAATTCCTCAGGAATCACATAAAACTTACCGTACTGGACAACAGGAATTTACTACTAGTCTCATATCTCTCGATACTGAATAGAGACAAACAATAAACATGGGCTACTACTCACAGAATCTCCCAACAGAAGCAAACACAAAAATAGAGTGCAAATCATGAAACTCACTCATAAACAAAACAACAGTGAGGGAACTCGTCCCGACCAGCAGAGCTATAATGAAATACAAATGGTGCCCCTCTGTAACAAAACAAAGCATACATGTACTATCACATCTGGCACAACGGCCTCCAGCCTACTATACGAAACACATCAACGGTTCGGGCCTCCCCCTCTTAGGCGCCCTCTACTAGCCTGAATGTCCTGCTGTAACACATCTTCCCGGAGCCTGGGACAATCTCTCATCCTGTGGCTGATATCTCCACACTCAAAACAACCTCTCTGCTGATGTGGTTTTGGAAACTGTACGACCCAAGTACTCTGAGACCCCTGAGTACCTGAAACCCCATGCGAACCGGCAATGCAAACTAAACTGGCTGACCCATAAAACCTCTACTGTGTCGTACCCTGCATCCATAATAAAGACCAGTAAATTTCTCTGGCCCACGAGGCCTCCTCACCTCTCTGCCTCCTCTCTCCTGACCTCGTCTGACATCTCTATCATAGTCCCGCATGTCGTCTCTCTCACGATCCAGCATACCCTCAACTCTGTAAGCAATCCCCACCACCTGCTGAAATGAAATATCCGACTCTAACTCCCGAGCCATGCTAAAACCGAATATCACGCCTGAGGCCCTCAATGAATTTGCGAACACGCTCTCTAACTGTAGCAACCAAATTAGGTGCATGCCTGGCCAAATCAATGAACCTGACGGCATACTCTGATACTAACATAGTGCCCCGGCACAGCCGCTCAAACTCCATGCGCCATGCATCTCGGAGGGACTGAGGTACAAACTCACTCAAGAACATCTCTGAAAATTAATCCTATGTAAGTGAAGCTGACTCGGCTGGGCTACCCAACTCATATGCCCGCCACCACTGATAAGCTGCTCGCCTGAGCTGGAACGTAATGAAAGCAACCCCGCTCCTCTCCACAATCCCCATAGTATGAAGAATGCGGTGACACTCCTCCACGAAACCCTGGGCATCATCTGTTGCCAATCCACTGAAGGTAGGAGGGTGGTACTTCTTGTACCTCTCGAGTCTAAGTTGTTCCTCCTCAGATGTTGTTGTCCTAACCGCGGGTGGAACTGGGATCCCAGGTTGTGCTGCCATGACACCTGTAACCTGACCAACCTGATCGCGTTGCTCCGAAGTATGGATGATGGGAGTCTGAGCTCCTCCCCCTCCCTGTGAAGTAGATTGTGCACTCGGAATCAATCTCGCCTGAGTTAAGGTACCAATCACATCCCATAACTGTGCCAAGGTCTCCTGAAGTCCGGGTGTAACAACATGCGCCTCTGGTCCCCTAACTGGAACTGTTGGCGGCTCCTCAACGGCTGCTCTGGAAGGTGCTCTAGCTGCGGCACGTACCCTCGTCGACCTCTACCTCTACCTCTGCCCCTGGCGGCATCTGCTCCGGGGGTAACATCCTCAGAATCTGCAGCTCGCGTCCTCACCATCTGTGAGAGAATGGAATGATAAATTTCAAACTTCAAGATCAATGAACTCGCACGATAGGAAAGAAGGAAGTGAAGTTATCCTAATAGTCCTGTAGCCTCTCGAAGATAAGTACAGACGTCTCAGTACCGATCCGCAAGACTATACTAAACTCGCTTATGACTCGTAGCACCTAAGAACCTAGAGCTCTAATACCAACTTGTCACGACCCAAATCTCCCTCTGTTGGGTATCGTGATGGCACCTAGTCTTAAGGACTAGGTAAGCCTAACACTCATGGAATAATCAACAATAATAAATAAAATCTAATACGTTTCTGAAACCAATGATTCTTTACACATTGCATATTCCCAAAACTCGGAAGTACAAGTCATAAGCTTTTAAGAATTTACACTAAAACTCCTAAAAATACCACTGCTCAGAAATAAGTACAACAGTGACAACAAAAAATATAAGATGGTGACTCCGAAATCGCGAACGCTGAAGCGGTTTTACCTTGAGTCTCCACAACAGCAACCGCGCTACTGACAATCAATCGGCCGGCTATGCGAAAACCTGGAATCTGCACAAAAATGTGCAGAAGAGTAGTATGACCACACCACAGCGGTGCCCAGTAAGTAACAAGACTAACCTCAGTGAGGTAGTGATGAAGACTAGTCAAGACACCCACTGGTCTAATAAAAACTGAACAAGTATCAATATAGGAATCAGGGAAATAGTGATGTATACATAAAGGCTACGCAATATAGCTAACCAGACAGTGAATTCGATAAAGAAGGAAAACAATAAGCATCAGAGCAAACCATGAAGTAACATAAGGACTGAATAGAACACAGACAAATCCGGCATGTAAATATACAACGCGTACATGTAATGAACAACTTTAACCACTTCTACATCAAATTCATAGTCATCTCCACGAGGTTCCGAACCTCGGACAAATCTCCATTTACGGGTCCCAATATCTTAACCCTAACACTTGGCATTTTGCACCCTCATTTGAGTACTAACTGCACGGACGACTCACGTGCCAATTGGGTCATTCCCACCCATACGGTAAACACAAAAAGATTATCTATACTTGACAACAACAAGGAGTCCTGAATCCCTTAGTAGTACTTAACTACGTGTATGCTTGTGCAGGTGCCCTAACGTGATTTCAACAACCAATAGATATAAGGAAAACAAAAGGGGCAACACGTACATTTTCATCTCATAAATTTCCACACGAATGAACTCACACGGTAAGTATTCCAGTACACAATATCAACAACAAGGAATGCCCCCAGGACAACACAAGTATCACAAAAAATCCCTGACATAGCCCACCTTGTCACGCCACGTGTGCAATATTAAAGTATATGCCTGCCTTGTTTCGCCACACGTGCATAAACATGTTCCCACCTTGTCACGCCACATGCGCAACACTCAATATCATATCCCTCCTTATCGCCGCATGTGCAATATCAATGGTAAACACGGCACGACATAAACCTCGTGCAAATCCCCATATCAATAACCGCACGGCAGAAACCTCGTACAAATCCCCATATCAACAACCGGACCGCAGAAACCTCGTGCATCACCACAACAAGTACAACAACAACAATGGCAACAGTTCAAGATACAATTAATACATCAACTTAAGAGACTTCGACCACAAGATAGGCAAAACTAGTTCACGATAAATAAACATAATAAGGAGAGCTAGGCATATTACGAATCATTCAACAAGGAAGGAAAATAGCATGTAACAGCCGCACCTAATTACACGGGTGAACAACAAGAAATCAACACAAAACCGATAACTCCATATAAGGCAAGTCACGAAGGTATAGAATATCTAAACTTCTTTTAAGGTTGAGCAGTTACGCGAATATTCAGCAAGTTCCACTTAAGGACAAGCAATAGAGATAAATCATAACTTCATTTAAGACCAAAACAATTATAGGTTGAGATGAAGATAATTGCAAATTTGAGATACGCAGCTAAGAAGATATAGCATGACAGTAAAGGAAATAAAACCTTCAGATAAGTCAATTAGGAGTCAAGTAGGCAATAGGATTAAATCCAAAAGTAAGAACTTCCACATTTAAGCAAATAAAGATGACACTAGAAATTAGAAAATTCAATCATGCTAAGGACAATTCATACTCGGCGAATATAAGGATCTAAGATTCCTAAAGGGTCAACTTTCCACAAATAATTCTGAGCATGCGCTCTTCACCTCGCGTACACGGACTACAATCAACATAGAAGATTCAAATCCTAAGGGGTAATTTCCCCACACAAGGTTAGGCAAGATACTTACCTCAACCGCTCAAAAAAAACTTGAAATCACGTTCTTGCCACGGGTATCCGACTCCCAATGGCCCAAATCTACTCAAATCAATATCATCGTGTAAATAATACTACAAGCAACTAGTTTAACAAATAAACTCGAAGCTAAAACGCGAAATTAGGAAAATTGCCCAAAAAGTTCCCCGAGCCCACATCTCGGAATCGGGTAAAAATTATATTTTTCGGAGACCCATTCACTCACGAGTCTAAACATATGAAAATCTCTCAAATCAGAGGTCAAAAACCCAATCAAAACTCAATAATTCGGTCTATGAAGTTTATCCCATTTTCTACCCAAAATTTCGAAATTAAAGGTTGGATTTAAAATTGGAAACATGAAAATTGGTCTATAATGGATAGAAATCACTTACCCAAATTACCCTGATGAAAAAGCCTCCAAAAATTGCCTCCCCCGAGCTCCCCAATTCGAAAATAGTGAAAATAACATAAACCCTCGGTTCTGCCCCTTTTTTGCCCAGCAATTCCGCACCTGCACCCCTGGGACCGCACCTGGGGAACTACCATCGCAGGTGCGAAAACCCACTAAAAAGCCCGGGGTCACACCTTCGGTCAAATGGCCGCAACCGCGGCTCTGTACCTGTGAGGATTGGGGGTTTGGGCTAAGTTCCGCACCTGCGAGCTCCTCGCCGCACCTGCGTGTCCGCACTTGCGGAAGGTCCATCGCAGGTGCGAGACACCAGAACCAGCAATGGTTCAGCTGTCTCCCAAGTTCTAATAACACCCGATGAGCATCCTAAATGTACTTGAGGCCCCCCGGGACCCCGTCCAACCCCACACACAAGTCATATAACCTAACACGAACTCGCTCGAGGTTTCAAACCACATAAAACAACACTAACACGATGAATTAAATTAAAAATCCATGAAAATTATTCAAACTTCCATAAACATTAAGTTTTGCATTTAAGGTCCGAATCACGTCAAATTAAGTTCGTTTCTTACCAAATTTCACAGATAACACATACAAATCATATCAAACCTGTACCGGGCTTCGGAATCGTAATGCGGGCCCGATATCACTGGTTTCACCTCAAATTTCATTTTCAAAAACCTTTATAGTTTTCAGAATATAATTTTCTTTAAAAATTTATTTCTCGGACCTGGGACCTCGGAATTCGATTTCGGGCATACGCCCAAGTCCTATATTTTCCTACGGACCCTCCGGGACCGTCAAATCACGGGTCTGGGTCCGGGTCTATTTACCAAGAACGTTGACTGAAGTCAACTTTATTCAAATTCCCAATACAAAATTTTTATTTTTATCAGCTTCTCTCATAAAGGCTTCACGGCTACACGCTCGGACTGTGCACACAAATCGAGGTGAGATAGAAGGAGATTTTCACGACCTCGGAACACAGAATTAGATGAATATACGGGATGACCCTTTTGGGTCATCACAATAGTGTAAAACGAGAACAATGAGTTGATATCAACAAGAACAGTCACGGGATGGAGAATTTGTATGGACTACAGAAGATTGAACCAGGCCACCCGAAAAGACCACTTTCCCTTGTCGTTCATCGATCAAAGGCTAGACAGATTGGCTGGGAGGTCCCACTTTTGCTTTCTGGATGGATACTCGGGGTATAATCAAATCTCCATTACCCCGGAAGATGGATATAAAATATCATTCACCTGTCCATATGGTGTCTACACCTTCCGGATGATGTTGTTCGGCCTATGCAATGCACCCGCCACATTTCAAAGGTGCATGATGGCCATCTTCACAGATATGGTAGAGGACATCATGGAGGTCTTTATGGCTGATTTCTTGATGGTGGGACACTCATTCGATGATTGCCTAAAGAATTTTAAAAGATTGCTGAAAAGATGTGTCGAGACTAATTTAGTACTCAACTGGGAAAAGTGCCATTTCATGGTACATGAAGGTATAGTCTTGAGGAACCTAGTGTCGAGTAAGGGCATTGAGGTAGATCGTGCAAAGATTGATTTGATAGAAAAGCTTACACCACCCACTTTCGTCAAAGCAATAAGAAGTTTCCTTGGCCACGCCGGATTCTATACACGGTTTATAAAAGATTTTTTCAAAATTGTTAACCCCTTGTGTAAATTGCTTGAAAAAGATCACCCTTTTGTGTTTTCTGATGACTGCAGGGTAGATTTTGAGGAATTGAAGAAGAGGCTGGGGACAACACCTATCATAGTTGCACCTAATTGGGAACAACCATTTGAGCTGATGTGTGAGGCAAGCGACTATGCTGTGGGAGCAGTTTTTGGGCAGCAAAAAGACAAAATCATGCATCCAATATACTACACAAGTAGAACTTTGAGTGGTGAACAACTAAATTACACAATGACCGAGAAGGAAATGCTAACAGTGGTGTTCGCTTTTGACAAATTCAGGTCATATCTGATAGGCTCGAAGGTAATTGTTTATACTGACCATGCTGCTCCCATGTACCTAATCGAGAAGAAGGAGTCAAAGTCGCGCGTAATTCGATGGGTGCTACTGCTGTAAGAATTTGACTTGGAAATCCATGACCGAAAAGGAACGGAGAACCAAGTGGCTCATCACTTGTCTAGGCTGGAAGGAGCCGAGAAGAAGGTTGAGGGGGAAGAGATTATGGAGACTTTCCCCGATGAACAACTATTAGCCACGAGTTTTGAGGTAACCCCATGGTATGCAAACATTGCAAACTACCTGGCGACAGGTATTATTCTCTATGACCTTTCCTCTGTTCAAAAGAAAAAGTTCTTTCATGACTGTAGCATGTATTATTAGGATGAGCCTTATCTTTTCAGGATTTGTGTTGATCACATGATTCGGAGATGTATCCCCGAGATAGAACAATCTTCTATTTTGCAGGCTTGTCACGCGTCACCATATGGTGGCCATTTCGGGGGAGTAAGGACAGTTGTAAAAGTTCCAGAGTCGGGATTTTACTGGCCGACATTGTTCAAATATGCTCACTTATGGGTGAAGCATTGTGATGAATGCCAATGAACCGGGAATATTTCCTGCCAACATGAGATGCCTATGAACCCAATTCAGGAGGTAGAAGTGTTTGATGTATGGGGAATCAATTTCATGGGGCCTTTCGTCAGCTCATATGGAAACAAGTACATACTCGTAGCTATGAACTATGTGTCAAAATGGGTGGAGGCTGCAGCACTCCCTACAAATGATGCAAAAGGGGTAATTGGTTTTTTGACAAAGAATATATTGACCCGATTTGTCACTCCAAGGGCAATAATCAATGATAGAGGCACTCACTTCTGTAATCGAGCCTTCGCAAAGTTGTTATAAAAGTATGATGTACGACACAAGGGTGCCACCCCATATCATCCACAAACGAGTGGGAAAGTGGAAGTTTAGAACAGAGAGATAAAGAGCGTTTTGACAAAGGCTATGAATGCTACAAGAACGGATTGGGCGAGAAAGTTAGATGATGCACTCTGGGCCTATCCTACCTCTTTCAAAACTCTAATTGACATGTCGCCGTATAAATTGGTGTTTGGGAAGGCATGTCACTTACTGGTGGAGTTGGAGCATAAATCTTTGTGGGTATTGAGGCAGTTGAATCTCGATATAGAAGTTGCGGGTACAAGTATAGTCACGGAGTTGCACGAGCTTGATGAGTTTCGCTACCACGCTTTTGAGAGCACAAGACTATACAAGGAGAGAATGAAGATGATGCATGACAAAAATATTCTTGAGTAGAGCTTTACACCCCGGATATATGGTACTGCTATACAATTCAAGATTAAGGTTATTTCCAAGCAAATTAAAGTCAAGATGGTTAGGACCATTTCGTGTGGTAGAGATTCACCCCACTAGTGCCGTAGATATTTCTGCGGAAAATGACTCTCGCACGTTTAGACTCAATGGGCACAGGTTAAAACATTATTTGGGCAAGGATGACGCGAAAGTAGTGTCGGTGACTCATTTGCTCGAGCTACCAAGGTTGAGTGACCCTTAAGTGCGATTACTTGCGTCGTGCCGTGATGTTAAATCATACGCTTCATGGGAGGCAACCCATTGTAATATTGTATTTGTCATGCCGCGACGTAAACTAAGGCGCTCGTTGGGAGGCAACCCAATTAATAATTGATTTTTAGTATAATTAGAATTTTTCTTTGCGTTTTTAGGTACTAACAAGTTTGCAGGTGATTTTGGGCAAGTCGAGCAGGGCATTAAGCGTCACATGAAGGAAACCAGGCGGGTGAGCTTGCCTCGCGAGGGTTGGGGCGAGGTGTAGCTGGAGGCAAGGCTCGCCTCGCGTGGGTTGGGGCAAATTTAAGCTCACGTTATATTTGGTGTCGCAAGGGAAAAATTTAGATGGATCATGCGACCAACCTCACGTCTGAGCTCATGTCGCGAGGGCTAGGGCGAGGTGAAAAGGTAGACGCCACCAGGTAAGTTTTCGGACTTATTATTGTTTTAATTTTTGGTTCACTTCTTTGACCATAACTCCCCCACTTAAACGCCAAACAAAACGCCCTAAACCTAAAAAAATAAAACCCTAAGGAAAACACTTAAACTTCTCCTAGTTCCTCAAACACTCAAGCAAACACATCTTAGGCAAACACTCACGCAGCACTGTCCACAACTTTCCCTCCCAACTCCATTGAAGTCAAGCAAACTCCTGCTAGTTCCTTCACTTGCAACAACAGTTCAAAGGCAAATACCTCCCCTTCAAACAGCTAAGGTATGATTTTTATCTCCTTTCTTTTGCAATTTCGAGTTCGATGAAGGTATGAAATTAGACAAAAAATTTGGGGTTGCTCTTCATTGTAATAATGTGTTTTTTTTCCAATACCATGAACCCCATAGGAATGATGTTGATATTATTTGAACAAGTGGTAGTACGGAACTCCCAAGCCGATCTGGGAGGGTGAGGCAATCCCTCACTCGTACAAGCACTCCCATGGCACTAGTGCATGCTAAGTGTTCGTTATAATGCCTCAAAGGCATTCTTTGTCCCCATTAGAGCCGAGTCTCCGGGATTATAATACTAGTGCTATGTAGTCGTGCACCGCTTTAAAATCTTAAGTGTGGGGTGGCTCACTAGTAGCCTGATGCTTCGAAATTGGAGGAAGCACCCATGTGTTATTGCTTGATTCTCATGTTAAGAAAATTCGAGGTTAAGTCAGAGTAACCTTGAAAATTTAGCAAGACCATGTGTTTAATGTTGTAATGTAGTTTTAACTGATTAATGATTATTTGTGTAGGAACGAATATGCCTCCGAGAAAAGACACCGTCAAAGGAAAGGCTACTTCCACTGCTCCACCTAAGGCGAAATCGACCTTCACACCTCCCCCAAAGAAGAGAAAAGAGGGAGAAGCTACGCCCAGTCAAGGTAAAGGATCAAAAGTTGTGGCAGCTATAGCAGCCATGCGTCCACAACCTTAAGGACAACAGTAGTTTGGCATCAAAATCATACCCCCGCATATTAAGGATTGGTACAGGCGTTGTAGGCCAAAGCATGTACATTCGATAGTTGCTATCCATGAGCACGCCTGCAAGCAAAGTACCAAGAAATTTGGAAGGGGCATCCATGATTTGGGGTTGAGCTATGTATTCAAGAACACAGGGGATATTAATCTCAATCTAGTTCAGGAATTCTATGCTGGGTTTGATCCACAGGATACTGAACAGTTGGTGTCGATTCGTGGACAATTGATAAACTTTTTAGCCACGACCATATGCAACTTTTTAGGTGCTCCGGATGTTCCTGTGGAGCCATTGGACTACTTCATTCGCCGGCCTACATATAGAGAGCTGAGACACACGTTTTGTGGTGTCAATTCTACAGCAGCGTGAGTCCGGGATAAGAAAACAAATCAGCACAGGAAATTCCCTAGGATAAAGATGAGGGAGGAGGCTCAAGTGTGGCTTAAACTGATAAATACACGGCTCCTACCGTGAAATCATGACACGCTCATTATCTATGAGAGGACTTGTGTTCTCTACTTCCTCATGACGGGTCAAAGGGTAAATGTGGGCTATCTCATCCGCTACCAGATGTCTTTAGTAAGAATGAGTAAGAAGGTCGATCGAATGACATTTGCCAATTTTTGACTCAGTTATTAAGACATGAGGAGGTTGAGGAGGAGAAAGAGTTTGACCACATCATTGATCAGCCTCTACGACAAACAAACATTACTAGTGTCCGAGTGAAAGAAGAGATTCATGCCATCATTGACAGGTGCCAAGCGCAATGCTCGTGATGAAAGTTTTATGTCCCATTTCTATGAGATGATGGATTTGCAGCTGAGGATAGGAGGTCGGCCTACCACGACTGAAGAGAGGACCTTATTGGATGAGCGGTTCCCGCTCAATGCTCATGCTCAGCAACTGGTTGGGCTAGGTGATGGATACAAACTTCCGGATGATGAGGATATCAACACACATGAGCAGTCTGAGGCTGAGCCGGACCAGCATGATGATGAGGATGATGAGGAGGAGGAGGAGGAAGCGCAGGATGAAGAGTGGGCAGCCTCAGAGGATGAGGGCGATGATGCCGCTTGACCAGGGAGTTTTCTCACACCCTATTCATTTTTCTTGTTGTGTCAATTTGTGTTTATGCACTGAGGACATTGCATGAAATAAGTGTGGGGGTGAGGGAATGTTAAATATTAGTTTTTCTTCGTTATTTGTTCTTTTTAGTAAGTGTCGTCTTTGTTTTAGTTAATTGTTTTAGTTATTTGTTGTTAGTTATTTGTTTTTAGTTTTTTGTTTTTAATTAGAAAAAAAAACTAGAAAAATTGTATTCTTCCCGACGATGGATCTCCTAGACAGTTTTCTTGAGGGAAGTAAGTCTAAAGAAAAAATTACCAAAAATATTTTCTTATAGGTAGTGTAGTAATTCTCCCTTGGTTTTTCTTTGGGCCACGATTCTTTTCCAGGGGTTTTTAGTTATACTGGGTGTAGTTAGTTTTAATTTTTAGGAGTAGGAATCATTGGGCTATGCATTTAATTGCAACAATATCTCTTAGCTTTGTTATGCCTTGAGAATAGTTATTACTTTGGTTATGACGCTTAGACTCAGTTTCTGACTCTAGGATAAGTACCTTAAATCGTAGATTCTTAAATTTTCTTAACTGCTTTGACTGGAGTGTCGTGATAAAAACCAATCCTGAGTAAGTTATGTGTCATGTTTGTGTGAGGTTTTGTATATATTATGTGCATTGCATTTGATGTCTAGAACTTGCTCCGTGTGTGTGCAAAGCGAAATATTAGTCTTGTTTAGTCTAAGAAGTGATATAGGCGTTTCTTTGTTGAGCCAGATATATATAATTTACCCACCTAAATGTTATGTATCGTAGTTAACCCCTTTGAGCCTATAATCTTGTTTCCTTGGTAACCACATTACAAGTTGTACCCCTTTGTTTGAATCGACCATATATTTGAACCTTGTCACCTCTCATGAGCACTTGAATTGTGATGAATTATGAAAAAGTTAAAGTATAGGGTGGTGGGTTGGTTTTTGAGTGGAACAATTGAAATAAGGAGAAAGGTGCACTGTTTTGAAAAAAAATGTCAATAAAAGCCACTTGAAGAGAAGGAAAAAAAAAAGAAGAGAGAAAAATTATAATAGTTGTATTGTATGAAAAATAATTCTTGATGGTGGTGGCTAGTGATATACTTGTGCTTAAAGAAGTATGAGGTGTTATAAATTAAAGAGAAGGTGGAATTTTGGGCTTAACATAAGTATGGGCTGTTGTATTAAAGTATATATATTAAAGTGCTTAAGGGAGGTGTAGTCACTCATATCCAAATGTATTCTACCCGACCCGCAACCTATATTACAACCAATTGAAGTCCTACTTGATCTTAGAGTGAATGAGATCGATTAGTAGAGTATTACACTACGGGCAAGCCTATGGTGCATCATTTGTGGCATATGAATGTTACTTCTGAGAGCGAGTAATTTTTTCCTATCTTGAGTTCCTACGTTCTTAAAATGCATTGTGTGTGGAACTAAGCTCTTTGATTGGGTGAGGGCACGTGATTCATAAAGGAAGGGTAATGCCATTGACCTCCATGTTAGAGTAAGTAAGTGAATTGTGACTAAGGCATGGTATTTGTGAGTCAAATCTTGAGGCGAGGATGTTACACTTTTGTGCTTAGACTATTTTAAAAATTCTTGGTGTGATGAGTTAAGGTAATTGCTTAAAAAGGTTGTGTTTATAAGTGTAGTTTAATTTCTCGAGGAAGAGCAATGTTTAAGTGTGAGGTAGTGATGTGTGGCTATAATTCCATAGTTTAGTATATTATTTGCCTTGCATTTTATATGCTTTAATGATAAATTATACTTTATTTGCGCGTAATGGAGTCTATTTTATGTGTAGGTGAATTGGAGATGAAAGTAGAGCAAGAGAAATACTTAAAGTCTAAAGCGTGCTCGAAAACAGTTGAAAAGAAGAAAGAAAGAAGTGAGCAGCCTACAAAAGAGAAAGCTGGCGAAGCCAGGCCTAGAGCAGGCGTTTAAGGTGGCGATGCCAGGCCTTTAGCTTGCGTGGGAGCTGGCGAGGCGAGGTAGAAGGCGGGGTCCTCCTCGCGTGGAAGCTGGCAACGCCAGGCCTTGGGCGAGCTCAAGCTGGCGTTGTACCTCGCGAGGCCAGGTCTGAGGCGCGCACATTCCGAGCTTTGAAGGCTTATTTCATCTCCTGATTTGACTAGAACTGGCCTACACTTTTAGGTCTTTTCTTACACATATAAATAGACCTAAAATGCCACTTTTGAAGGATTTTTTTGCAACCGGAGGCAAGGATAGCTCGTGGAACAATTGTTGGGAGTTAGACTCATCGATTTCTACATCCCTTTATCCTTACTTTGTAATTTAATTATGCAAAATACTTTGGATATTGTTACTATGAGTATGAGTAGTTAAACTCCTAGTCTAAAGTTTTGATGGAACCTATTGAAGGATAATTTTCTTGTTACGTTAATATAGATTTACCGTAGTATTTTCTATATTTGTTCAACTACGTTATTATTGTGGTTGATTGAAGGGCCCTCAATCGACTGTGCCTATTTAGTGTGTATTACTAAGGAGATAGTGCATATTTAGGTAGTTGTTGAACAACATCACTCATAACATATACGAGGGATCAATACGAAGGGTTTAAAGGTGGGATAAGGGATAACGAAACTTTGGTGCGATCCGAGAGAGCTGTACTTAATGCCAGCTAGAGTAATTTGTGAGAATATATCTAGTAAATTGTGGTAGTTACTCGAGAGAGAATAACAACATGCAGAGCGCTCATGATCGGTAGAGAAGACTTAGGCAAATTTATAGAAAACGTAGCGGAAAAGATTCTGACAATTGGGAAAATCATAACCTTAGATCATTCCAATTCTTGTCTACAACTCGTTCGTAGTTAGTTATTAATTATTGCATTTTCATATCGTGATATTTAGTTAATAAACATCCAGATTGTTACTTAAATATTTCAGAAGAGTCTAGTAGTTGTGCTTAATAGGTTAATTCCCTGTGGGATTCGACTCAGGACTTATTAGCCGGAATATATTTGCAACGACCGCTGAGTCCTTTTTATAAGGTATAGTTGGGCGTGATCAAATTTTAGCGTTGTTGCCGGGGATTTAACGATGTTATTAATTGCAGCTAAAAGAAGTGCTAGAATTTTTAGTGTAGTCAATTTTCTTCATTTTAAATCAAATACATTGAAATTCTAACGTTTATAGTCGTGGGTGTTACAGGTGCATGCCTAGGAACTCCTCAAGAACTGGTGAATTGCTCGAAGCATTATCAGATCATGAGAAAATTTTCAAGGCACTGAATCGTGCAAACAAGAAAGGCAAAAAACAACAAAACTCGACAGAACAAATCGAACCAAACATGGATGAAGGAATAGAAAATCCAACCAACAACAGAAACAATGCGATTGAACCAAACAATCAGGGTGTGGTGTTTCTTGTACCAGAAGAAACATTGTATGATTGGGCACAACCCACCGCTGACAATATGGAAACCACAATTGCAGTCCCTCAGATACAAGCGGAATCATTTCAAATCACAAAAAATATGCTACATTTGTTGCAGAACATAGGGCTGTTTTCAGGGTCATACATTGAAGATCCTCAGCAGCATCTGAGGAATTTAAAACCAATATGTGTCACGTAAAGGCAACCTAATGTGACACCGGAAGTAATAAAGTTGTTGTTGTTTCCATTATCGGTGATAGGAGAAGCTCAGACTTGGCTTAATTCACTCCCCATAAATTCAATCACTACTTGGGAGGAATTAGTCAAGCAATTTTCGAACAAGTTCTACCCACCCAATAAAACTGCCAAACAAATTTATGATATATTGAGCTTCAGGAAGAGACCTATAGAATCACTACAAGAAACGTGGGAGAGGTTCAAGGGTATGCTGGTTAAGTGTCCACATCATGGCATTCCAGATTAGATATTGGGGGAGAGGTTCTACATGGGACTGGCAAGCGGCTTAAAGGCCAATGTTGATGCTTCAGCAGGTGGAGCATTTTTGAGCAAACGTTCAGAGAATGCAAGATCTTACTTGATAAGATGGCCTAAAACTCAGGATGGATGACAAGAGACCTTACGATCACTCCTGTAGTTCATTCAGTGTCTTTGGACCCAAACAATTCCATAGCTGAAAATATGGCCACTCTAATGATGCAAATGAGTATCCTCACCAAAAAGAATGATGAATTAGGCCATAAGCAGCAGGTACACATAGTTGACGCAACTAATGAAGGATTATGTACACCATGCCTTAACCAACCATATGTATGATCGTGGAGTGAGGAAGGTGACAACCAACACTATTAAGAAGATATGAACTTTGTAGCCAACTATGGGGGACAAAGGCAAGGTGGTCAGAATTGGGGACAACAATATAGACCACCACAACAGAAGTACAACAACAACAACAATCCTAGAGCTATGCGACCACAGGGTCAAGTGGTTCCTTACCAAAGACAACAGGGTTACAACCAACAAAATTAGTAGATGGCTTANTTTTACTCAATCAATTCTCTCAAGACTTTTTAATATAAATTGGTGATGTTTTACTAATTCTACTGACAATAATAATAACTAGCAATTACTAACAATGTGTTGTAAATAATGATGATAAGGTCTAAGGTTATGGTTTCCCCCGTTGGTGAACGTACGTCTCGGATACTTCATATAGCTTGATTAGTTGTCTCTATCAATCATGAACACTCTATCTACCATAAATCTCTCTCAAGTAATTATGATAATTTACTAGACGCACTCTCTCAAGTTACGCTAGCTAGATTGCGTTACAGTTCACTTTAGATTGCACCCGAGGTATCGTTATCTCTAATCCAACCTCTAAACCCTCGGTTATGACTTTCGTCTATATTTCAGGAGTGATGTTGTTCATACAACTGCCTAAATATGCACGCTCTCTCAAGTAGATACATAATAAATAGGAACAACTAATTGAGGGCCCTTTCAATAAACTACAACAAGAACGTAGTTGACAAATAGAGATAAATCAACCAATCAAAACTATATTAATAACACAATAAGTGTATCCCCAACGGGGTCTACCAAAACTCTATATTAAAGAAGTTAGCTAGACATGTTCATAAGAATCAAACCCAAAATAAATTGCATAATTGAACTACAAAGTAATGAATAAAAGATGTAAAAATCAATGTTTTGTCACTTCAATGGTTTTTCTTCGAATCCTTCGAATCCCCTTCAAGTTGTGTTTTCGGGGTCTATATATATGTTTAGGACGAACCCTAAATGTGTAAGAGACTTCTATTCCAACGGGGAAACACTTAAACTTGTCAAAACTCGGAATTGACCGAACTTGGGACCCCGGGCGTTTGGGCTCAAACGCCCCCTTAAGGCCAGGGCAGGCCTGGCGTTTGGGCTCGCCCCCTAACGCCAGGGGCTTCTTGGCTTTAGGGGCCAAACGCCCCCCTAACGCCAGGGGCAGCCTGGCTTTAAGGGCCAAACACCCAGCTATCGCCCGAGTGTTTCCTCTTCGACCCTTAAGCGTATTTTCGACGTATTTGCATCCCTTT
>MDKI01277218.1:0-35826 GCA_005239505.1 Nicotiana paniculata | reverse complement strand
AGCCCACCCGGCCCCCTATGAACCGGGCCGGTCCGGTTCCGGTTTTAACCGGTCTGGGCCGGTACGGTTACGGGTCAACCCGGCCCGTTTGCCACCCTTAGGTACATATGCCTCACTTAACACCTTTAAGAGAGAATTCCTATGCGCTTCTAAATTCTGTATCAGTGACATGATAGATATCTGAGCAGAAGTCTTTTCCAAATGATCGGTGACTCAGTACTCCCTTGCTTGCACTTTCCTCCAAAGATCATCCGGGCTTGTTTCAATAACGGGCGGTCTGTTTGAAGCCTGCTTACTGGATTCTCCCAAATGCTCTGCATATAGACTCTTCCTATTCTGGTCATTCCTTGTGCAGCGCCAGATTCTTCTATTTTGGTCTTTCCTTTTCTTCTAGCTACGGCCACATAATCCCAAGGTACAACCTTGGTGTCGAAATGTGGTGTGGTTGACACTGTCACTGTAAAAGGTGTGGCTACTTCCACTTTGAATGGAACAAGCGTAGCTGCGGGGGGTGCAACTCAACTTCAAATGGAACTGATGTGGCTACCTCAACCTCCACTGACGGTTGTATTTGTACTATAAGGGGTCGTTTGGTTGGAATATGATTTATACCGGTATAATTTATGCCGGTATAAGTTATATTGGGATAAGTTATGCTGGGATTAGTTATGCTGGGGTTGTTGTTTATTCATTGTTTGGTATGTTGTATTAAGAATGACAATTGCATAATTTCTAAGAAGAAGGTATAAGTTATACCGGTGTTAATTACCCCACCTTCTATAAGGTATAAGTTATCCCAGTGTTAAAATTAACACCAGGATAACTTATACCTGGTTGCTAACCAAACAGGGTATTAACGTGGTATTAAATTTTTATACAACCCTTATACCTTCTTATACCTCATACCAAACGACCCCTAATAGGATTGAGGGTGACTGCGAGTTTCTTAGGATTGTCACCCTCTTTGATAAGTCCAATTGATCCCTCGGGATCCCATTCCTCATTAATCTCTATCACATTGATACCTTCACCCCTATGATCCGGGAGGGGGGTTTTTGCGGATGTTGGGTGTAGCTTCTTTGGCTTGAATGACCTTATTATCAATCAAGGCCTGGATCTTATCCTTCAGTGTTCGGAACTCGTCAATGGTGTGCCCTTTCATGCCAGAATGATATGCACAGGTCTTAATTGGGTTGACCCATTGGGATGAATTCTCCACGGTCACAGCAGAGATAGGAGTGACGTAACCAGCAGCCTTCAGCCTTTCATACAGCTGATCAATGGGGTTCGACAATGGCAGTGTATTGTTTAGGTGGTCTACGGTCAAAGTTAGGCTGAGGTCTTGGGTAGTTTGGACGAGTTGGAGGTGACTGAAAGTGAGAGGGTTGGGGATTATATATATGATAAGCAGTGGCTAGTTGGGAATATCTGAGAGGTGATGGTTGATATGTGGGTGGAGGTGCTTGGTGTTTAAGTGGGGAGGTTTGATATACAAGTGGAGTTTTGGATCCTTGGGCGACCATTATTGTTCCCGCATCTTTCTTCCTCGATATACCCCCTGACTGCAATGCTTTATTTGTGTCCTGCAATTCCTCAAAGTTTGTCACCATACCACTTTTAATGCCCTCTTCAATCCTTTCTCTGAGTTTGATGATATCAGAGAATTTATGGTTTTCAATAACCATCAATCTTTCATAGTACTGCGGATCCTGTGCTCTGACGAAGAACTTGTTCATCTGTTCCTCATCCAATGTCGGCCTGACTTTGGCTACTTCTGACCTCCAACGAGTGGCATACTCGCGGAAGGTCTCAGTGGGCTTCTTCTTTAAATTTTTAATGTAGAAGACATCCGACGCATTCTCTATGTTAAACCTGAATCTGTCCATGAAGTCAGATTCCATACTCACCCAGTTGCCCACTTCTTAGGATCCTAGCTGATGTACCAGGATAAGGCATATCCTGTAAGACTCCTCATGAAAAGCTTCATCCGGATCCTTTCATCCTTTCCGAACCCTACAAGCTTGTCATAATAAGTTCTCAGATGAACCCTGGGATCACCTGTTCCGTCAAATATTTCGAACTTGGGAGGTTTGCAATTCTTTGGCAGTTCTACATTTGGTTGTATGCATAGTTCTTCATAGTTCAGACCTTCTATCCCTTTGCCTCATTCGACACCTTGAACCTGACTTGTCAACTTCTTAAGCTCTTCAGCCAAGTTCTTAATGAGCAGGTCCTTTTCAGTAGATTCTGGTGTGTAGGATACGGGATGAGTGGAGTGAGGTAGGGTTTCTACAAATATAGGGTTGTTTTGGTGACCGGGAGTTTGGGTATAATGGTGATCATTGGTGGAGTTCTGGGGTTCGGGAATGATTTGTGGGGTATTTTGTGGAGTATGGAAGGTGTTTTACTGATATTGTGGAGGGATAGTTTGATTCTGTGGTGGGGCTGTGTAATGTGAGGTGCGGGAGGATTTTGTAGGCGCTTGTTGGGTGTGTTTTGCGGTGGTGCGGGTTCTGAGTGTTTGAATGGTTGAGTTCTGGGATATTGAGTGTGAGGGATAGATTTGCTAAGCTCCGGACCTGCTCGACCTCACCCTGAAGTTCTAGTATTTTCTGCTCAAGTTGCGATACCACATCATTTGGGGCCTGAGTACCTCGACCATCGGAAGCTTGTGCATGTTCAACATGTGTGTTGTTGTCTTTTTTGGTGCCGTTCAAATCATCCATCTTTGCTTTCCCTTTGCCTTTTGGTGGACTTGGAGGAGGAGAAGGTGGAGGGCCACTGGATGTAGTATGATAAGTTGATGATGCCAGTATGCATGACCCAACCTTTGGGGAATGAGAATAATCAAAAGAAAGAAATAAAAATGAAAGGTAGCCAAGTCAGTAAGAGTTCTGAAAATAATATTTGCAATATTTAAACACATTGCGGAATGTAAATTCGCGTCCTATTTTGGGAGCCTCGTTATGCCCGAGGTAGGCCTAGCGACAAGTTATTTTTGAGAATTTAGATGCCAATAAATGCCTCATTTCATTAATATATAAAAAACAGATGAATCCCAAAACGACACTAAGATAATAAAAGATAAGTCACTACTGGCACTTATCCTTATTACATTTGGAGAAGCAAATACATCTAATCTACTTGGTCCCAGAAGGACCTTCCCCAGGCTTGATCTCTCTGACTCCATCAATCAAGTCCCCCTAGTTCACGCATGCCCAACAACAGGTATACCCTCGCTAGATATCCTCATTCGTTTCCCACAACATTCTGGCAGTCGGCGATTCTTTTCCTTGTCTTTTCTCCCAGCTCCATCAAGCCCTGCTCCAAATATTCTACCCTTTCATTGGAGGTGATATCCATTTCCCTCCATTCCTTGATTAATATCTTGTCTATCTCATGTATCTCCTGATGTTTGGCCTCAGAGTCATGAACCCTCTTGCGCAACTTGTTGTATTTTACTTGGGTTTTTGCATCTTCGTCAATGACCCTGTTTCCTCGACCAATTCCTGGCTCAACTTTCCCAGCTAAGTTGTCCTCCAACCATTCCGGGTAAAATGGTGCATCCCTCGAAATGTTTGGACCCTTTCTGGCAGTGGTCCAAGGCCCGGTAGATATCAGCTATAATCATAGGGACTATGGTGTATGCATGTCCCTCGATTCCTTCCATTGGGACATCCAATCATAGAGTCTTGGTGAATAGCCAATCTAGTGTGAATTATTTCCCCTTTCGTTGGGAACACTATCATACCCAAGAAGCAAACAGTGAACACAAAAATCTGCGATGAATATGACCCAAGGAAGTGATGGAAAAATCATCATGGAAAATACAGTCGGACTTGCTATGACCGTATCTCTCATACAGTAGTCAAATGGTATATAATATTTCTTTAATCACTCCAAACCGGCGTTCTTTTTCAGACCCATCATTTTTAGAAATCCCCTACCAGTGCGATTTTTCGGTACCAATAGCCCAGGGCTGTCCTAGGGTAGCCCAGCAAATCCCCCGATTTCTTCTAGGAGCTGGATCATTTCTATATCCCCGAAGCGAAACACTGATCTTTCACGATCCCAGAACATGGTTGCAGCTTCTATCAACATGTTATTTGGTTGGATGTCTGACAGAGAAGGCAAATTTCCCAGGACCTTCTTCACATATTTTTTGTCACTTGAAGAAAGATCTCCCCACCAATCTAGTAGCAGTGGTGGTATACTATGGACCATGACGAACCTGGGGACCTCATGCCTCATTTTCTGCAAAACAAATAAGGTTAGACCTTTTCCCCCTCCAGATTCGACTATTTATATATCCTTGATTAGCATATTGGCATTTAGTTCTCCAAAATAATTTCACAAAACGTGGTTGCGTCGGTTGGGATTATGGAAATCCCGGTGGATTTTTGGATAAAGTTTGTCTTAAAGGGTTATTATGTGGACAACATATTAACCCGGCTAGGTTTGACCATGATGCATGTACAGTTAAAATCAGAGTAAGGTTGCTTTGGGGGTCTAGACTGGTACCATCAAGCGTACAACTTGAGGGGTAAAGGCACGAAATTATCGATCGCACCGCTGATCGACTAGTTTTACCGAAAATAAGTCTTTCTGAATTTAAAGGGTGATATATAGGAAGAGCGCAACAACTCATCAAGCGTTGCAATAGGATTGATTACGTACGAGTGGAATATAATGTTGAGCATGATTTATGCAATAGCAAATAGCATGTTGTCACGTATTTGCACGTTAGGAAAATAATAAACGCGGTATTTAATAATTGAAAGACGTTTAAGAAAGGAAAACAAGGAAATAAGTCAGTTTCTATAGTAAAGGAAATCATAAATGCTCAAAACGGGCAATTAAATTCACATAAGGGGAAAAGGAAAGGGTACGCACGTATTAACAAAAGAATCATGCTTAAGACAAACTTACAAAAAATAAGTTTGTTATGGTAAAAGCCTAAAGTCCCCAGCAAAGTCTCCATGCTGTCACGCCCCCTTTTTCCCCCTCTTTGTAGCGGGGGTCCGAGTTTTGACATGCTTTGGGACAACTCGTTTCCTTTAGGGAAAGGGGTATGGAAATTGAAGAGTCACCACCTAACGGATTTAAGGTGTGTTAGGGCACCTAATGCAAGTAACTCATATAAATTGATTTGCATTACTAGAGATTGGGTAAGGGCTTAACATTACCTTGAGGGAAGGTGTTAGGCACCCCTCGAGGTCCACAACGGTGGGTCCCGGCCAAACTCATTTTGTGAATTAGTCATTTAACAAATAAAGCAGTCTAAGCACACATATGTATAAAAATAAGGGAAGTCCTAAGTCTATTAGCCTATAGGATCACATATGTACAATACCCGGTAAAACTTCCTCAACTAGAGGGGTTACACGTGGCATTAGCGCACAGGTCATCATATCCCTTTACTACCCAATTACCCTCCCCTTAGCGGTTATAAGCGTTTTTAATTAAACAAACTCTATGAGTGCATTACCCATCCTTTCCTTATGGATCGGGAGGTGTTTAGGACCTCTGATTTAGGTAGTTTGAGACTCTCCTAAGGTGTTTAAAGGAGAAAATCTAAGCGACAACAAAGAACATATAGGACTGTCAAGTAAAAGAACAATTAAGGGGCTCATGTTTACCTCCACAAATAAATAGATAATTAGCACGTATCAAACAGCAATATTTCAAATGTTTCATAAAAGTCCTAGAACATGATATCTAGGTGAGCATGACAAGCAGAGAATATACAGGATTGTGTTAAGGCGAAGTGATAGAAGCCTAGTCAGTTTGCCAACTGATTTTAGAACTTGCTGAATCTGGGCAGTTCACAAATAATTAAACAAAGCACAATTTTACCATTTGCAAGATTTCAATTATCCTACAGACTTGCCTAGGCGTGGAACATGATATCTAATTATTAATCAGGGTCTTAATACCAACAAGCGATTTTAATTAGGCAGTTTGAGTTCATTATGTCCTATAGGCATGTTGTTTAGGTGTTGAACGTTACATAACTGATTTTATACATTTATCTCTATAAGCATGATATCTAGGTGTTGGGACTGTTTTTTATACTATCTAGACATAGGTGTAGTATTCAGGCAAGTGCAATGAAAGTCCTAAAACATGTTTTCTAATGAACAAAGGAGAACTTTATGAACATGATTATTAGGCAGAATTAATAACAACCTAGTGACAGGATTTCTAAGCAGGCATGATGCATGCAGCATCTTTTAGAAAAGAAAAAGTTTTAGAACAAATGATATGATGCCTACGAATATGTTTTCTAATGCACAAATGATCCTAAGAGCATGATTCCTAATGCAAGAAAATAGTCATAGTAATCCTAAGAGCATGATTTCTACGCAACCGCCCCCACAAAAAATTATATGAAATCCCTCCCCTTTTACTAATATCCCCAAATATCTGTTTACAAGGATCATTATTACAGACCATTACATAATAAATAAAAGATATGCCATAGGGAGCCTGAATAGGCGCAAACTGAACCTGGAAATACCAGGCCTTCAAACACTTCAAGGTGCCATAGTCTCATAATGTCCAATAGAGGTATCCAATAGACATAGTCACAAAGTTTTAAAGCAAAGATTCATATTGCCCAGATTTAGCTTAGTTCATTAGTTAACAATAGGTGGGCGCATAGGATGCTGAGATCAAACAACTACACAAATAAGAGGGTAGCAGTGGTTAGGAACATAGAAATCCTTAATCAAAGACACATTAAACCAATCAAAAACAAAAACATGTTGATCAACACCAAGCAAATTGACATATTATGACAGCCAACTTCCATAGCACTCAATAGGATATAGTGATGCTAATTAGAAGCAATAGACAGTAAGCACATAAGTTTAAAGAGCCAGAGCACATAGCAGAAGTAATCATACTAACTTAAAGCAGTTGACAGGAAGAACAGAGAACTTAAATGGAAGGGTGGTCATGCTAACAGTTCATAGAGAGGATAGGGACTTAGTTGCACAGAAGTGGTTATACCAGTTGAGGTCAATGGATAGGAAGGATAAGAGTCTAAATGCCTAAGTAAGCATGCTGGTTTAAGGAAATAAACAGCAAAGGATTGAAGCTTAAACACAGAAATAGACATGATGATTAAAGCAATAAACAGGAAAGGACTGAAACTTAAACACAGAAATAGACATGTTGATTAAAGCAATAAACAGGAAAGATATAGAGTTAAACACAGAAGTAGACATGCTAAGTGAAATACAAAAGAGGCATGGATTCAACAAAAGTAAAGCAGCTGATGAGAGAGCACATAGGTTCAGGCTTCATAGTATAATGAACGACATTAGGCATAGGAACATACCAGTTAAAGGAAACAAAAAATAGAAGGTGAAAGTATGCAGGATTCAATGATCTAGCCTTGGCTTACAGCCAGCTAGATAGTACGATGAACACAAGTAGCAGAGAGATGAGAGCAAAGTGTGTGAGTGTGTTTTTGAACTATTGTTCATCCTTTAAGAATTAGAAGGAGAGTGTAACTATAGTACTTCATGAGTAGAACAAATAAGGAAAATAGAATCACAGTTTAATCAATTAGGATCAATCAACCAATCGCAAAATCAATTCTTATAGGGATATCCGGAAAAAGACCTCTTAATTGGAGGGGTAATTAATTAACGGTCACAACATGGGTTCAATTAAGGTAAGGAATAAAAATCATACCATATAGGGAGTCAGTCAAGTCCCAAACTGTACTGATAATCTAATTAAGGCAAGTAAATTTAATCAAGGTCATAAATAAGGAAATAAGTAAAAGTCCCAAGAATACTGGTTTTAACAAGAAAGAGTTATTCAAATCCTAAATAGAATCAGTCAATACAACTGGTTCACAGAAATAAACATAATAACAAAAAGATTAAATAAATCAATGTCACAAATAAAAACATCTAGGGTTTAAGCATATACGCGAAAATTAATCAAACATGTAAAGAGATAGTTAGATTCAACACTTAAAAGTTTAAAAAAAAACTTTTGAAGCAAATCTGGGACGAACCCTAATTTCAAAAAGAGTAAATAAAATCGAAGCATTTAACTAAAATAAAAGATTTTCGAGGGAAAACACCAAATAATGCTCGAATCATTTCAGATCTACAAAGATCTGAGCATATCCAAGCATTTGTAGAAATAGGATTTTCAAAATAACAAAGATGAAAGAAACTCGAATAAAAGTCAAAGATTCAAACTAAAAATGGAAGGAAATCAGTATTCACAAACAAGAATGGCCCTAGACAAGCCTGTGAGAGAAGTTTCGAACAAAACCGGTTGAATCTCTTTGAGATTCTCTTAGAATTCCATGAAGTCGAACAACTAGAAGATGTAACAGGCCGGCAAAAGCCGAAAAATACATAGAAACCCCATAGACGGGGAGTTTTGCAGGTGACGACGGCTAGGTTTCAGGGGGTGTTTGAGAGAGAATGGAGAGATTAGGGAAAGCAGTGACGGCGGAAATGAAAGAGTGAGGGGGTTAGGGTTTGTCTCAGGATTAAAAAAGGTAAGAAATAACGTGGACCGTTGATATTAGAGATCAACGTCCATGATTAGGTGAGGTCTTTAGGTTGGGTAGGCACAAAATCGGGCTTGGGGGTTTTGGGTTGGTGTAATGGGTTAGGTCCGAGAATTAAAAGGGATTAAAGGGCTATTTGTTAAATACCCAAATTAATTGATAAAAGTAATTAACAGGTTATAAAAATGATTTTCATTCATAGAAATGTCTTAAAATAATTACTCATTATTTTAAAAATAAACCAAGTTATTTTCTGGCAATAATAATGCATGCATGGGCTATAATTGCAAAGCTATTGCAATTATAACCCAAGAATGGTAAATGTGGCTATTTGTGAAATAATTTAAGCTTAATATAAAAATAAATAGTAAAATTAAACCATGAAATTTTTATAAAGTAATTTGTAATGCAGTTATTAATTATTTATATAAATAAAAATACTAGGATAAGTTAATTAAAATCCTTTAAAATGCAGAAATTATGAAAAAATGTTAATTGATGCTAATGCATAGTTTTGAAGGTATATATGCAACTTTAAACATATTATTGGGAAAAATTGGGTATCAACACCATCGACGTAGATCTATCCTCCTCACACACGCTGCCATCACATCGACCAATGAATATAAGGTCTTTTGCACTGGATGCATCCTCCCCACGCCCCCGGGCGGGTCCTGCTTTGCTATAAATATCCTCGTCCTCCAAGGATCCTTTTCTCTTATTATCTTTTCATGGCTTGGAAGTCGAAGGCCTTTCCTCCTCCTCGAAAGGGGATGGTCTCGCCTCAGAAAACTCGTTGATGCCTGCAACCAAGAAATTAGCGTCTGCAAAGGAAAGCACTCCTCGAGATAGGACTACATAGCACATACTGTGGTGCTTAGCCTCCCATTTGACTTTCGATAAGTCTCTCCACTTGCGCTCATCATAAGTCGAAGAGGCCGCCAGTTTGCGGGCCCAACCTGCAAGATCGGGGACCTCATTTGGCATCACAGGATCGCTGCGGAGAAAGAAAGAAAACGTTCTTACGGAGTCTACCTCCACTGAGAACAAAAATAATAGATTACAACATGTCACTTACGCTTGAAATTCCATTTCTCAGGAAAGGGCAGGAACTCTGCAGGAATGATTTCAACAGTCCTCACTCGAACAAACCGACTCATCCATCCTTGATTCATGTCCTCGTCATCACTAGAAATAAAGGGCTTGGTGGATCGGCGTCGTAGTGTAATTAGACCTCGATAATGCAAAGGCCGATATAATCTAATGAGGTGACTAAGAGTGAACTCGAGCTCAGCCTTTTTGATGAAAAGCCTCATCATCAGCATGATCCACCAGAAAGACGGATGGATCTGAGCCAAAGTAACTCGATATCTTTGACAGAACTCGATCATAAGTGGGTCGAAAGGACCCAATGTAAAAGGGTACGTATACATGTTCAAAAACCCCTCTACATGGGCCATAATATCTTTTTCCCGAGAGGGTACCTACAACATCACATTTTCCTCCAATCCGCAGTCTCTCCTCATAACTTTGAGGTGTTTCTCTTCTATTGATCGAATGAACCTCGATGCATGTTCTCGATGGCGCGGAACGTTGAGAGGTTTCTCTATCATAAAGTCTTTCGTCGAGACAAAACAGTTCGAGGTTAGCTCCCCAAACGTCGGCGGTGTACCACCGTCCGAGCGGGAAGCAGAGGAGGGACTTCCTTCTTTCTGATGAGAAGATGTAGACATAGTAGCCATAACTCCTTCAAAACAAAGGAGGGAAGTGAAATCTCCAGCGAAGACTTCAAACTGAGATGGTAGAAGAACTGGTGCAAGAAAGAATTCTATAGAGAAAGATAATTGCGCAAAGCAGTAAAGCTCCTAATGCAAGAGAAAGCAAGAATATATAAGAAGAGCGGCGACTATTCGTTAACTTTGATTGCCAATCAGCTCTGACGAGGAAATTATGACTTTTGGGGAATAGTACCAACAATTATCACTTCATGGTCATGTCATAAGAATGATGTCACCACAGAGTGTTCCAGGGGTCGAGGAGTGGAATCGATTCCTTACCAACCAGACCTAGGGAAAGCATGTGTTCAAAATCAGAGTTGCCCGATCTCAAAGGTCCCCGTTACTCCAAGATCGAGCTCGAATGATCCAAATTAAAGTTCGAGCTCAAGTTTTGCGTAAACACTAAAGGAAAAACTTTGAAGACATTGAACGAGAAAACCCTTTGCATTCCAAAAATATATTTACAAAGGTGCATTTACAAAACTCCCATGCGGAGCCCACATACAAAAGAAGAAGAAGTAAAAAGAACAAAAGTGGCCTAGTCTTCATTGTCACTACTCTCCGAGCCACTTGACGAGCCCTCGTCCGAAGTGGTCGGAGCTGCCGACTCCCTTTCCAAGGCCTTCGCTTCTTCGTCTCGGCAGAGAGGTCGAAACCCTTGGAGTGCACTTCCTCGAAGGCCTACCTCCGAGCCTCTAATCGAGCATGACCAAGGATACGGGTCAACCTGAGCTCAACTTCTTCAAAGATCTCTTTGGCTCGAGCATTCGCTGCAGCCGCATCTTCCTGATATGAGATCAAGAGTGCGTCGGCTTCAGACTTGGCCGTGGACAGTACGATAGCCGATTCAGCATGAAGCGCCTTATGCTTGTCAGCCTCCTCTCTAGCAACTTGAAGACGACACTTAGTCGAGGCCAGCTCCTCCCGAAGAGTACCCCTCTACGAGGCCATGCTATCCTTGTACCGCTTCAGCTCGAGAATCTCGACATCTTTGGCCATAATCTCTTCCCTAAGCTGCCCCACTAAGGCATCCTTTCACTCAATCTACAGGAGCCGAATCAGGTAATAAACAACAAGTTATAATAACAAAGGGCAAGGCTCATGAATACCAAACTATCTTTTCGGTGAAGTTGGCCCGTTTGTGGAGCGCTTTCTCCAACCCTGCTTGGAGGCCACTCAACTCCTCTTCCTTTCGGGCGAATAGAGTCTTTATCTCATTCGACTCCATCATGAGTTTCTCGAACTCCTCCTCACGATGGGTCAGTTCGTCTTGTATTTTGGAGAAAGCCTGGTCGTACAACATCGTGACCTGCAACACAAAGGGAAGAAGTTAAAAAGCAAAAACCAAAGTTCGAAGCGTAAGTATTATGTCAAGAAAATACCCGTTTTTGGAGTTTCGTAGCCTCCTCAATAATGATTGGGGCATCGAGATCGAGCTCCACTTCAACACCGGCAAATAAATCTCCAAATGCATCGTTCTCTCCCTGGGATGCCCCCACATCTGGAATCTCCCTGTTCTGGGCATCCCGTATTTTCCCTAGAGAAAACAACATGCCTGATGGAAGATCTCTTATGTCATCAACCTCTATCGGGGCTTCCTCTCGCCCTCGAAGGGTCTCAGAGCTGGGTCCTCCGAAGTCGTTAACTAAGTAATCATCAACACAAGTTGTATCATGTTCAATGGTCGGCTCGGGGACTATATTCAAGCCCTTCTCGAGGGTTTCCTCGGTTCGAGGTGGGACAGCATCAGCCATCTCTGACTCAGCAAACTTTTGCCGAGCAACCTTCGAAGCGTCAGCACTTCATTTTTCCTTAAGTACCAGCGGGAAATCATCATCGTCTTCTTCTTCAGCATGAAGATTCTCAGCAGCTGCCGAATTTAGGACCATTGCGTCGACCCTAGGCTTTCGAGCCTTAGCCCTCTTTGGTTTTGGGGACTCCTCCGGCGTCTCCTTCTTTCTCCTTTTTCATATGGCGGGTTTTTTGGTCTCCTCTTCGCCATAAGGAGGTGAACCCATTGAAACGGCTTCCCCAATCCCTGTACAAGCGAAAAACATCAAACATACCGCCAAGAAATCTATTTATGAAGAATTAGAAGTGACAGTGGTGGGGGCGTACCATGATTTTTGGCCTCTCATCGAGTTTTGGCCAAGTCACGCCAAACGCGCTTGTCATATGAACAGGTGGATTCTAAGAGTTTAACCCAGACCGGGAGGTCCTTGACAGCACCAGGGAACCACACAGTGGTTGTGCAACCAAAAGGGAATCAATTCAAGAAAGAAAGGAACAAATTCAAAAGGGGGAAAGAGGGCATTCAGATGATAAAACATGCTTGGGGTAAAGACACTTACGTCTTGTCGCGTCCCCTCTTTCCTCGCGGAGATCGGGTTTATGACATTCGATTGAGACAACTCTTTCCTTTTGGGAAAGGGGTTTGTGTTTTTTGAGAGTCGCCACCTAACGATTTTTAAAGGTGCGTTAGGACACCAAATGGGTTCATTTACAACTACGTTGTTAACCAGAGATAGGGTAAGGGTTTGAAATTATCCTAAGGGGAAGGTGTTAGGTACCCCTCAGAATCCACAAGTGTGGTTCCCGGCCAAACATCTTTTGTGAATTTGTACGGCTCAACAAACAAACAAATAAAGACTCAAATAAGAGGGGATTTAAGTCTTAAGCATGCAGATATTTGAAAATAGTAAAGAAGGTTAGATTTTGAAAAGATTACGATCTAAGCATATAAAGGGTATCCTAGGTTTATAATAATATGGATCACATCAATGCAATATCCGGTAATCACTCCTCGAAGAGGGGCTACACGTGGTATTAGGGCACCGGTCATCATATTCATATTCTATCCTTTCCCACCTCGTGAAAGTAACTAAATCGAGTGTTGGTCTCGACCTCTATTTCATGTTGTTACCCGTCCCTTCTATCAGTCCCGGAGGAAATTAGGACTCCTATCCTAAAAGGAGGTGCTAGGAAAACCCTCAGGTTTGAAGGAAAAATACTAAGGCGACAGGAAAAGGATCAAGTACCTCCACAAATAAGGCAAATAAGCAGCATGACTCAAACACAGTTAAAGACTTTGATTCAGATCCTAAAACATGGTGTCTAAATAATAATAACAAAGAGGAAATTTTCCAATTTTAGCAATTTAATCACCTAAGGCTTGCCTAGGCGGGGGACAATGTATACTAATTATCTGAATTGTTAGAAGGACTGTTGCAAATTATTACCTACACATGCTGTTCTAGGTTGTTCAGAACACAAAATTGTTGCCAGTCGTTTTAGAGAAACTGAGTGAAGTTGTTTTATACCTTTTACATGCACCAGTAGTTAGACTAGGTGTTGTTAAGCGAGTATCAATGAAATCCTAAAACATGGTATCTAATGCACAGGTAGGGATGCAGAATGATGCATATGCAGAATTCTAAGCTGGATTTCTAAATACACATAGAATCACAGCATTATGTACAGTTTCAGGAATAACACAGGTGATAGATTTAATCGTTGTTTACCTAGAACAGGATCTCTATGTGTACATGGCAGCGTAGAGCATAATTGTAAAGTACTGGTTATTAGCACAATTTAGCACAATACTTTCGAAATGAGATGCCAATAGATGCTGAAAACAGTAAGTGTAAGACCTAGGGAACATGGTCTCTAATGTATGATCTTGCACATATGAGTCCTAAGCATGGTTTCTATTGTGCAAATAGGGAATAAAACATAATAGTATGGCTTCTACCCTCTAATAGCTATATCATGCATATTTACCCCTCCCTTTTCACTATCCATCCCAAAGAGTTATTTACAACCATTATTACAGGCCATTTGCATGAATTACATAACTGAATAATGAAAAGAAAAGGTTATACTATAGGGAGTCTACTTATAGGCCCAGAATCTCCAGAATTCTCAATGCCAGAAGGTGTTTCACAGCCTTTCATATAATCCGGGTGTGTCAGAGTTCCCTAAGGATCTCAAGGATCCTGGGTAGTGCTCACACCTAGATTTCCATAACCATACTGAGTAAGTGCAGTGTGGAAGGGCCAGCTCTAGTGTGTCAGAGTTCAGAGGGAGCTCAAGGGTCTCAAGGCAATGCTCACACAAGAGGAGCAGAACCTAATGTATAAGAGTGTAGTGGAAGTGCTCATAGTGAATAAGAACAGTTTTAAAACAGTTTTGAGAAAGAGAGAGGTTTAATGAAGATTAGCTTGAAAAGGGTAAGGCAGTAGCACAACCAACATACTCAAACAACACACAAAGAATAATAAACAGAAATTAACACAAGTTCAGCAACCACAAGCAGGGACTGAGGGGTAGGGGACAAGTATGAAGCATATAGGGAGAACATACAATAAGCAGGGTCACATACAGGTTCAGAGAAAAGGTTCGGGTACAACATGTGTTCAAGATTACATAAAGACTAAGCAACATATAGTGCATATTGTGGTGTGCTAGGCATCAAAGAAGACAGAGGGGAAGCAGAATCATGTTGAAACATGCAAAGGGGGTAGTAAACATGCTGAGGCTAAAGAAGGAGGTATTAAGAACTAAAGCATCAAAGCATACATACTAATTTCAAGTTGAGCAACAAAACCATAAGTAAAAGCATATCAGAAATAAGATGAATTGAAATACCAAAAGAAACATATTGTTTTGAAGCTTTAAACTAAATTGAGGACATACCAGTTAGGTGATGACAAACACATAATAAAGAATAGGCGAGTAGAATAATCAATCTTGGCTTGCAGCCGACTGATAATAGCAGATAATCAGAAGGAAATAGTAGAGAGTATGTATGTGTGTAAAAGAGAGAGTTGAACAATGTGTGTGTTCGTTTCTTTGTTAATGAAGAGTAGAGAGTATATATAGTTTGAAAGTAGGTAGCAAATTAGGTAAAGTTTGTAGTTAAGTAGTAAATAAAAGGAATCATGATTAATCATCAGAGAATCAAAGTCAGTACTCCCTTCAATTAAGGGGTCAATTTCAAACGGTAATGGACATGTGACAAATAAGTAAAGATACCACATGGCTGACATATAACACATAAGGAAATATTTCAAACTAATACAAGTATAGGGAAGGTAATTAGGCTAGGTACATAACATATTAATTAAGGAATGTCATAAGAATCAGCATAATAAACTACGAAAAATAAGGCAGGGAATGATGGGAATCAGCAGGAAACCCTCAAGTGAGGTTCAAATCACTGAAAATTAGCATCAATTAGGGAAATACATGACTGGAATACCACAGAGGAAAATAATTTTAGCATATAAAACAAGTAATTAGTCTAGGTTCAGAAAATCTAATCAAGAATCGATTAAGTAGTAGAATTAATCAAATAATGCAATTGAATAACTCATGGATCAAAATGAGTAATGTATTACCCCAACGAGATCAGTGAAGGATACCAATCCCAGGGAATTAAGGACTCAAACAAGGACAACATTAGCTAAAGGAAAATAACACGAATTAAATAGACATGCTCAAGAAATCTGGAACCCTAGTAAGTACAGTAAAGTAAAATCATACGAAATTAGGGATTCATATGTATCACAGGGTAAGCAGAAAAAGCAAGAAAATCAGAGACATATATGAACACCATAGGTAAAGTTTCAGAGAATCATAAAGCTCATGAGATGCAAGTACATATACAGACATATATTATCAGAAACAAAATCCGGAACTCAAGGTTTAGGACGAAAGATTAGGGTTGTTAACACAACAACTCAGATAAAGAGAGATACTTAAATAAGTCGATAAACACAGTAGAAATCTTAGGAGAATACTGAAAAATTGTAGGAAAACCTTTTACAACAAGGGGTTATGAAACCCTAGTTTTGAAATGAAGAAACGTTTGGAAACAGTAAAGTTTTTTTTGAAGGAAACATATAAAAACCTCGTGATATACACAGATCCATGACAGATCTAAAATAATCGGAGAGTTTTAAGAGTTAGGGTTTCAAAGAGAACCCAGAAAGGTGGCCGAAAATGGCATGAGAACCCATGGGGTGAGTGAACCGCCTTTTGGTTCTCTGACGGCCTCAAGGTAGTGATACCCGGCGTAGAAATAAAGCAAGGGCCAAGAGATGATGAGAGGCCATGGCTTCCGTCAAGGGAGGTGGCTGGAGGAGGTGGACGGACTCCATCGGAGAGGAGCAGACGAGAAGATTCTAGAGAAAACCAAAGATAGAGAGAGAGGGAGGTAGAGAGATGAATGAGCGAGTGAATGAAATAGGGGGGGGGTAGTCGTTAGGGGTTTAATTAGGAAAGAACGGATATGGTCCGTTGATTAAAATCAATCAACGATCCAGATCAAAAGTGGGGATTGGGTCGGGTAGGATTTTAGGTTTGGGCTGGGTTATTGGGTTAATTAATTGGGTAATGGGTCCGGATTAATTGGGTTAGGATTAAAAATAAAAGTGGCTAATTGTTAAATACCCAATTAAAATAGATAAGGAATTAATAAAAACATCTAAAAATTACATAAAATGAAATTAATGCTAAATAAGTAAAATTAAAGTAATTAATATTAAAAATATAAAATGACTAATTATTGAATTAAAATGGTATAAAATGTACATTTAGGCTATAACTGCAAAATTATTATAGCTAAATAATTCCAAATTGGCTAATTTGTGAAATAATTAAATTCTAATAGGATTAAAAATAATATATTAAGTCAAGAAATATTTTTGAAATCATTTGTAATGCAATTTATAATTAATTATTAGAAATGAAAACACTGGGTGAATTAAAATAAATTAATAAAAATATGGTAAAATTATAGAAAAATACCAATTGTTATGAAAGTCTAATTTTGAAGCTATATATGCAAATTAAAGATAATTTGAGGGAAAATTGGGTATCAACACGTCTCATATTCCATTCCTCAAGGAATGGCATCTTCTCTGCAGGGATAAGGTCCGACGTCCTGACTCGAACGAAGCGACTCATCCACCCCCGGTCTTTATCTTCATCGATGCTGGCAAAAAATGCTTTGATAGAGCGACGTTGCAGCTTGACTAGGCCCCCTGGATAGAGACGAGGGCTATACAATCTAATCAGATGATCGAGGGTGAAAGACACCCCCTCGACCATGTTAGAGAAATATCTAATCAAATAGACAATTCTCTAAAAAGAAGGATAAATTTGACCGAGCGTCACTCGATATTGTCGGCAAAAATCAAGGATCACAGGGTCTATTGGAGGGGGGGGGGAAGAAGAATCTATAGGACCTAAGGTGAAAGGATACGTATACACGCTGAGGAAACCAACTTTGTGCGTAGTTATATCCTCTTCCGGTAAAGGGATTTCCACTTGCACCGCCTCCCCCAGCGGCAAGCTATTTTTACCTTCTTCACACCAGTTACTAGGCTAATGTACCGAGACATGGGCTCGCATCGTCCCGGTACCGAAGAGGGTTTATCAAATTTAAAATCAGAGGATGTCTCAAAGGGCCCAGGAATACACTCCTCAATACGGGGAGGTGTTGTTTTGCTCTTGGACGAGCGTGATGAGGAAGGGTCTTCCTCTCTTTGAGGGACCGTCTTAGATGTTTTTTCCATGGTTGTAATAAAATTTCAAAGCAAGAAGAGAGAGCTGATGCAGAGATGAACGAAGAAAGTGGGTGAAAACGGAATGTTGTTGATGAAGATTTTAAGATGTTGTAAAAATGTAAAAGGTAAAGAAGTGACGTATTTATAGAATTCATCTAAGCATATTGGAGGAGTTGAAAAGGCGACCAATGGCGGTTTGTGGGCTTTTCGAGAACTGTGATGACAAAGACCCTTGTACAACCTTTCTGTCGCATCATTTAATGGTCTCACGTGGCTAACGTCACAACGAGGATATCGAAGAGATGGGAATTCAGGATCGTTTCTTATCATTTCATTCTAAGAAACGTGGGGACTATCTGTATACGGCCAAAATCGGGGAGCCCGATTTTTAGGCCGCTACGACACTCCATGTCAGGTCTCGAGAAGCTCGAAGCAGAATTCGGAGTTTGATCCTGAGGTGCATCCCTCGAAGGAGCATATCAAAGGTTCGCTGTGGTCAACCTCGGAGTAGTATAATCGATGATCGTCATGGAAATGCGGAAAATTCCCAAGGACGCATGGCTAGAGCTGATCATATCTGCAAGAATAGTACAAGTCCATACTAAGCCATTATACGGCTGTACCAATAACATTTCCTTGTCATGATAGACGTATACTATGTTGGGATTCCCCCCTCCTATATAAAAGGGACCCTTGTCATTTTGTAAAGAGGATGAAGATTTAATACCACAGAACATCCTCTTCTTTTCTTATCTAAGTGTGCTCAATAATTGTTTCACTAATTTATTGTTTTTCATTTGTTGTGTTCATTAATTGTTCTTCATTTATTGCTCGTTATTGGCCGCAAAAGGCTATCCCCGAGACCCCCAATATAATTGTTTCTCCTTCGATTGCTCGTTACTAAGCGTCTTCATCCTCGAGGCCCAGTTTCAGTGAGCTCGAGGCCCAGCCTTGTGACTATTTTGGTTTGTATATCTCACTTTTCCGGCTCATACTTAGCATTTCCTATCTAATAACTAGTATTAAGATAAATCACGTATTTTTAGAACTACAAATTAAATATAATTGTCAATATCATTTTCAAGGTAAACAGAATATTTTTTAAAAGGTTAGTCAAACACTAATTGCTGCTAAAAATTATTTTTCAAATTCCTTGCCAGAAATAGTTTTTTTTAAAATATTTTTGAGAAAAACACTTCTTTAGAAGTTTGACCAGTATGTTTGTGTCAAAGGCACCCCCATAATCTGAAGGAAGAAATAGTTCTATCAAGCCCAAAATGTTGAATTAAGGAATTGGATTTTGACACATTGCAAAGAAAGACACCAGAATGTTACAGAACATCACAGCCCAAAATTCCCATGTAATAGCCCAAACAATCTTCAATTCTGAAGAAGATAATTTCCTTTTAGATATCAATGAAAAAGAAGATATACATCTGAGGAGTGTTAGGCATTCGTCATTTTTGCTTTAATGCATGCATAATGAAAATATTAGTATTCTTATTTCACATTTTATCCCCCATAAAACAATGTAATTTGAATCTGCTTATTCCAGTAACCAACACTAAGGAAAAATTGACTGACAAAATCGACCGATGTTGATCGGTAATTAGCAAAAGTGACAGCGGATAATGATAAGGTCGGTAGAGCTAACCAACCGACTTTGATCGGTATTTTCCGACCGATTTTGATAATCAATTAAATTCCAAAACAGAAAAAATTGCCGAAAAAATCGACCGAAGCCGATCGGTATTTTAATTATGTAATTAAAAAAATATACCATCTGGGAATCGAATCGGGGTTTGTACTGTCGGAGGATACCATTCTTCCACTAGACTATTGGTGCATTTCGTTTTAAGACTGTCTTTTATTTCATTTATACTCTTTAATTGTATTTTCGCGCGAAAATAACCGACCAATGTCGGTCAGTTTTATTAAAATAAAATTACCGATCGAATTCGGTCGTATTTTTAATATTAATTTTAATTATCCTAAATGAAAAACCGAACAAAGTTGGTCGATTTCTTGAAAAATAAATTTTGCGTGACGCAAAAATAATTTCCCGCATTGCGCCAAAAAAAAACCTGACAAAAGTAAGTCGGTTTCGTAAAAAAAAATTAAAAAAATAAATTTTTGAAATCAATCAATTTTTCGGCCAGTTTTTACCGTATTTCTAGTAGTGCAAATCGTCCCTAATTATAGAATTGTTAGAAAGATAATATCCCAAACGATGCCAAAAATATATTTAAATATAGTCTTCTGTTTACACTAATATAATTAAGCCAAGAGTACAACAGTTCAAGTCAGTCACTTTCCTTTGCAACAGCAAGACCTGATTTCCCTCCTACATTATTGGGATAAATCATAGCTAGTAAACCCTCCCTTACCAAAGAAAAAAAGAATCAGCCTCACCTACTGAAACATGTCACCTCAGAATATATATAGCGAGAAAAAAATTCCCTTTTGCTTATATAATTCCCTCTGATTTGTCAATTTTGATAATCTTGGAATAATTAGATTTTTGTATTATGAACAAACTTTTTGATTGATTTATTGTTTTTTTCATCTCTTGTAAAGAGATATGGTGTCATCATCACCTAAATTAAAGAGTGTGTCACTTTTCAAATTGACAAGGCTCTAACAAAAATCTCAGATAAAACCTTTGAAAAAATATGAATTTAGATGAATTAGCTAAGAATATGATGTCTGGTGAAGAGGGTTTGCAATTCATGCAAAATCCATCTTCAAATTCCATGTTTCTTGAAAATACGAATCATGGTACATTGTGTAACAAGAGTAGTACTGTTGATGAAAACCATAATCAAGAAATAAAGCATTACTCTCTTGAGCCACAACTGAGTAGTCTTGAGGATTTTTTGATAAGTGCTAATGTCATTAAAAATAGGAATACGTTTGATAATCAGCCATTAATGGAGCCTAAATTCCATCAGCAGATCAATGATATGATCATGCCAATAACAATGCCAATGCCGATCCAATTTTATTCAGATATTGGTTTTGAGAATCATAAGTTTGTTAATAAGAAGATAACAAATATGGCAATGACAACAGCACCAACAACGTCGAATGATCGTCTCATTTAAGTGGCGAAAGGAAGAGGACTTTAACGGATGAGAAGATGGAGAAAAGTATTGAAAGGAGGCAGAGAAGGATGATCAAGAATAGGGAATCAGCTGCTAGGTCAAGAGCAAGGAAACAGGTAGAGAAATGAATTTCTAGCTAGTTTATTCACATTCTTGAACATTCTGTCTATGCGAGCTTTGATCATATTGCCAGTCTCAAGTCCAGATAAAAAAGAAGAGGATTGTGGTCTGGTAGGTTGACAGTCAACGTAAAACTAATCAATTTGTTATTGACTTACTTTTTCTTGAATAATGACCTACTTAATGTCTTAATCGTCTTGTATCTTCCTTTTGGAATTCCAGGGTTACACAAAACAATTGGAGCAAAAGGTGTTAGAGTTGAGGAACACTAACATTTGGCTGAAAAAGCAAAAGGTGAAACACTCAAATTTTCTCGAGTTTACTATTAGTTTATTAGCTAAACATACTAGTGTTTTTAGGTGTAAATAGCGACCACACATTAATGGTCGTGTTTTGAACGATTATTGGTCATTACCGACCAATTTTGGTTGATTTTTTTGGACGATTTTTCCGAATTTCTAGTGGTATAATTTATCAAATAACCAATTGCCCAGGTAAATCCCCAAGAAAATATCCCCAGCTAAATTCGCATGTAGAATTACCTAGGGATTTTTTTTTCCTCACTTTGTTTGTTTACTTGCGAATTTTCTCACGGAAATGTACTTATCGATTTATTTCTCTACTAATATATATTAAAGTTACTGACAAATTTAATAACGCTACTAATATATTTTGAAAATTAACGTTAAGAAAAAATTAAATATAGGAATATATTATAAAAATAATAAATAAAATAATATTAACTTATTTTATTTATAAATAAAATACATAGTTAAAAATATATTATATAGTATATAATATAGAAGGTATTACATAAATATGAAGGTTTATATAATATCAAGGGCATAATAGACTTTTCAAGTGAAAATATGACTTTTGTGATAACTAGAGCAAAGTAAAATGATTTTTGTGTAACAAAAGAAAGAAAAGTGATTTTTGTATAATGAACACAAAATTGAATGATTTTACGTAACAAAAAAAAAAGAAAAAGTAATTTTTGGGTAACAAACACAAAAGTTCAATGACTATGGATAAAATTAACTCTGTTTCTTGGTATAAATATGGAATCGAATATTTAGTTTAATGTTTTGTGCTTAACTTCTTTTATCTATTTCCCATGTGTTGGGTAAAGGAATCTATGCTTTTATTACAGAATGAAAATAACTCACGAGTAGAATCTTGTAAAGAGTAAAAGCAATTTGCATCTTTAAAAGTTCGGTTGTAAAGACTAGAGAATATATTCTAGAGGCAGCCTCCTGTTCTGACTGTTTTATGATGAAGTAATGAGCTTCTGAATTACAAGATTACATGGCAAAATATAACCAATAAACCTAAAGAAAGTCAAATATTTATGATAGCAGTAGCTTTTATATATCTCTATGTTGTTGGATGTAAGTTAAATAGAATAAGAAGAATTCCGCTCACCCAACCGATAAAATTAAAAATAGTCGGTGGAGGTATAATATATGTATAGTTCATGTATTATATGTGTATAATTATATATAATTAATGTATAGTTTATATATATGGCTTAAAAAGGTAAACAGTAAATATTGCCTATTTGTATAAAGATCCCATAGAATAGTAATTTTAAAAAAAAATTATACATCAATATAATTTAACCTATTATAACATGTTAATATTCAATTAACGTTTAATTAATGAATTTAAGTTATTATATACTAACGGTATAAATAATATTTATGTAAGGGTCCTTATAAGATAACTACAGATAAAACTTTTTTCAAATTGTTTATAGCATATCTTGTTGTAGTTCTATGCAAAGTATCTTTTCGTATTTGATCCATTTGATTTCCATTTTCAAAGTCGCGATCGAATCTATCCATAAAAAGAATCTCTTTAGTACATTTCTTATGTAGCCGTAGATATTATATTGAATTTGAATCATATTTCGGATCCATCTATATTAAGTGACTGTCTCTATTTTGTTTTTGCTAGCAAATACACTATTTTTAGTTTTAAATCTTCTAAATCATTCCCTTAAAATTCAGGAATAATGTAAAAAGTGTTTCCTCTATCTATATAACTTAATACTTATTAAATAAAGTTACATATAATTATTTGCGGAATTAACCTAAATAGTTGTCTACTCAATTACATAAACTAAAAGTAGACAACGGATGTATAATATGTGTATAATTCATGTATAATACGTGAATAATTATGTATAATTAATATATAATTTATGTATACCGACTAAAAAAAGTAAACAGTGAATTCAGCTGGCTATTTGTGCAAAGATCTCTTATTATTTTTAAGTAATCAAATTGCTTAAATAATTTTATACTGTCAATGCACAATAACTCTATTTCGTTATGCTTGCTGAAGGAAATACCTTGACTGAGTATTATCCATTTTTGTTAACAGGACTTGGAGAAACTAATGTGCTCAAATGTAGCTAATTCTGGGCCTAGATACCAACTCAGAAAAACCAGCTCTGCGGCCTTCTGAGCCTCAATTTTCACACCAAAGGGCAAAGCCTTACTATTTTTGATTTTATATATCTTCTTTCTTATTTTCTTTTATCGTTATACTATCATCCCTCTCAATTGTAATTTGATCTGAGTTGGCCAGCCTTCAACTATTTGTAAGATAATTGATTTGTCGCCATAGCAGAGATTAAGATATAATTATGCAATCAATCTAGAGTTAGAGTTTAAGAAAGAATACTATTCAACTCCATCGATTCAGTGGCGATAGCAATCGGCGATTAAGCCTGAGACCAACTTCCACAATCCACTAACTGCGCGTCCTCACAGCTCGGAGAACTTGTTTGATGGGATATCTACCATTACCACGTATTCAACAACCAGAATACGCTAGTATTTTCTAATAGCTAGAGAAAGGAGAGTTGGCCTCTATTTATAAAGAGTGTCTACCCGTCACAAGCCAATAGTTATTGGGCTTCACTTATCCACACACAATATTTAATATTAGGCATTTTATTTATTCACCACTTGGGCCACGTTACTATTCTTTCAGGTTATAACCAATTAACGCAAGTCCAAATTCTACCATTTTCCCACTTGGACGCCAACATTAATTGAGGACAAGAAAACAATTTTAAAACTTTTGAGTTTTAAGAAAATCATTTTTAAAAAAAAGATTTAGACTCTACAGTAGCCACACTACTTACATAGCCAAGGATAGAATGACCCATATAAAAATTCATCCAGTCCCAATAGAGAAGATTAATAATGAATCGTAGCAGTCATCACACCATTTTAAGTTATGAATTCTATCTATGACCACATACGCTAGAATTTCCATCACATGGATCAAACATGTGTACTAAGCATATTATCTTTCTAATCAAGGTGAACAGAGTCACACCTCTTAGAAAGATATAATCTTCCAAGTGATATAATAACCATATCACCTAAGGAGCTTCCAAATTAAATGACATTAAAATCATATCACCTTAGGATGTTTTCCTTGTGCCTTACTCGGGATAATCAAGGCAACAAGAAATAAAACACAAAGATATCATGAGATTATGAAATATCCAATTGGAAATAAAAAAATAAATGAATTATCATGTTAGTCAATAAGCATAAAAAATACAAATAACACAAGCTTGCATTAAAATAGAATTTATTAAAAGTAATATCTCAGTCAGCAATTACAAAGTAACTCCCAGCGACTAAAGCACATCAAAAGACTCTAAAATACCCATATTTTTAGCATGTTAACTACAGGCCTAAGACCTTTAACCAAAAGATCAGCCAACATAGATTTTGTGCTAATATGCTTAATACATATATCACATTCTTTTACCATGTCTCTCACCTTAAGAAACTTAAGGCTAACATGCTTAGAGCCTCTTGTTCTCTTGTTATTCTTAGAGAAGAACACAGTTGTATTGCTATCACAAAAAACAGTCACCGGCTTAGATATAAAATCCACAATTTGCAATTTAGTAAGAAAATTCTTCATCCAGACAACATGTGAAGTAGTCTCAAAACAAGCAATAAACTCAGCTTCCATTGAAGATGCAGCAATGACGTTCTGTTCTCACTTTTCCAAGAAATAGCACCTCCAGCCAATATAAAAATATACCCAGAAGTTGATTTCATAGTGTCTTGACAACCTGCAAAATCAGAATCTGAATATACCAGCAGGTCTAGATAATCAACCTTTTTGTACACAAGCATGAAGTTTTTGGTGCGTTGTAGATATCCCATCACTTTTTTTGCAGCCACCGAATGTGCCCACCCAGGATTAGAAGAAAATCTTCCCAACATATTAACAACAAATGATATATCGGGCCTTGTATGAACCTGTATGTACATCGAACAACCAACAACACTTGCATACGGAACATCTCTCATAGTTCTCTTTTCAATATCATTTTTCGGACATTGACCATTGATAAATTTGTCTCCTTTTACAACAGGTGCAACAACAGGTCTACAATCTTGCATATTGAAAGTTTTAAGAACACTCTTAATATAAGAACGTTGTGATAAACCCAATAAACCACGTGACCTATCTCTTTTAATTTCTATCCCAAGAACAAAAGAGGCTTCACCAAGATTTTTCATATCAAAAGACCTAGACAAAAACTGTTTGGTATCATTCATCAAGCCTAAATCATTTGTGGCAAGCAAAATGTCATCAACATAGAGAACCATAATAATAAAATTTCCATTAGCTATTTTGAGATAAACACATTCATCAAGCTTAATTTTCACAAATCCAAATTTTGTAATAATTTCATCAAATTTCAAGTATCACTGAATGGAGGCTTGTTTAAGCCTATATATGAATTTGTTACTCTTGCACACTAAAATTTATTTACCTGCTTCGCTAAACCCTTCAGGTTGAACCATGCAAACTTCTTCAAGTAGAATCCAATTGAGGAAAGCAGTTTTAACATCCATTTGGTGCAACTCTAAATTAAAATGAGCCACAAGAGCCATCACAATTCTAAATACATCATTAGATGAAACAGGAGAAAATATTTCTTTATAATCAATACCTTTTTTCTGAGTGTAACCCTTAGCAACCAACCTTGCTTTATAACGGTCTATGTTTCCCTTGGAGTCTCATTTAGTTTTAAACACCCATTTGCAGCCAATAGGCCTAAAACCTACATGCAATTCAACTAACTTTCACACTCTATTGTGTTCCATGGAGTGCATTTCATATTTCATTGCCTCATGTCATTTATCAACATATGGAGAGGAAATAACTTGAGCATATGATAAAGGATCAATCAACTCTCCAGTATCACTAAGATTTTCAGTCACATATACGATAAAATCATCAGAGATGGCAGATCTTCTTTCTCTTTGTGACCTAGGGAGTAGTTCATTGTGTTCATTTTGCTCAGGGACCATGGAACCTGCGTCATTATTCCCTTGATTGTCCCGCACATGAATATGTTGGTTTACCATCTTTTCATGTATAACAGGTACAAAGACAATGACTTTCTTCTCTTTCAACATAATTTCCTTCCCACATGAACAATTACAATCACTAACATCATGTTCAAGAAATTTCGCATTAATAGATTCAATGATTCTAGTGCCACGCCCAGGACAGAAAAATCTAAAATCTTTAGAGTGGTCAGGATAGCCTATAAAGAAACAACTGGTAGTTTTAGAATCAGTTTTCTTTTCTGTGGGTGAATAAATACGAACTTCAGTTGGACATCCCCAAATGTGAAAATGTGTCAAGCTATGTTTTCGGGTTGTCCATAGTTCAAAGGGAGTTTTCAAGACAGATTTTCTAGGAACTATATCCAGGATATAACTAGTTGTTTTTAAGGCTTCACCCTAAAGATAATCAGGTAGCCTAGTCCTTGACATCATACTTCTTACCATTTTCATGAGAGTACGATTTCGTCTTTCAGCCACTCCATTCTGCTCAGGAGTACTGGCATGGTATTGTGCTACTATCCTATATTCTTCCAAAAATAAAGCAAAAGGTCTCATACATTGACCAGACTCATCATATTTCCATAGTACTCACCATCATGGTCAGAACTCACTATCTTAATGGATTTCCCAAGCTGTTTTTCAACTTCAGTCTTGTAAATTTTAAGTGCTTCAGAATTTTTCTTTTAAAAGATATATATAACAGGATCTTGAAAAATCATCAATAAAAGTAATAAAATACTTATGATTGGTCAAAGTAGGTAAATAAGACCCACTAATATCAGTATGAATAATTTCTAAGTGTTCAGAGCTCCTAGTGGAACCCTTTCTCTTAACCTTGGTCATTTTACCGTTTACCCTTAACACAATCCACACAAGTTTCAAAATCTTTAGGATCAAGAATAGGTAAAATATTTTTCTTTATCAATCGTTCAATTCTTTCTTTAGAAATATGACCAAGATGCCTATGCCATAATAAGAAAGACATTTTACTCATAGCAGACCTTTTATGGGCAATATTTTCAACATGCATTGCAGGAAAAGTTTCATTCAAGACATTCAAGCGATATAGACCATCAATTAAAAAGGCATCAGCAACAACATGTGAATTGTAGGGAATTTTAATAATATTATTTTGTTGAAATGAATAAACAACTTTGTACAAAAGGGAAACCGAAACTAATTTCCATCTCATAGACGGTACAAAAATAGTATTTTCTAAACGAATACTAGAATTTTTTTAAAAAGGTAAATTTTCTGTCCCTATAAACTCTACTTTTGCTTTGAGTCCATTGCCCACAACAACACTGGCTTCATCTCTTTTGGCTTCCGTCTGCTTACTAGATCCTGCAAGTCATTGGTTACATGAACAGTTGCACCACTATCCAACCACCAGGAATTTAAAGGAACATGAACAAGACTAGTTTCAAAGCAACCAAAAGCCAAAAGATTACCTGGTTTCTTTTTTGGAGGACAACCAGTTTTCTTATGACCTACTTGTTTGCAATCACAACTCTTGATTTCTTTCTTAATTACAGCTTGAGGACCAAGAGGATTGTGAGACTGACCTTGGTTAACAACAGGCTTATTCGTATGGCCAATATTACCACCTGGATGATGAGACTGGCCATGTTTCTTTTTGTGAAATTTGGGTCCACCTTTTCTTTTATAAGATGGATAATCGACTGATCTAGACAAACTAACAACGTTCACTATGCCCTGAACTTTATCCTTTTGGATCCTCCTTTCCTCTACCACACAAATAGTAATAAGTTCATCAATACTCCACTTATCCTTTTGTATAGGTTGTCTTAAGCAGGTTAAACTGCTCAGGAAGAGACCTTAGGGATTGATGAACAAGAAAATCATTGGTAATAGTTACACCTAAATTATTCAGTTTGGTAGCAATGTTAACCAATTTCATAATATGATCACGGACACTACCTAGAATGTCATACTTTATGGTAGACAGGGAATCAATCAGGCTACATATCTCAGCTTTATCATATTCTAGGAATTTACTTCCAATGGCACTCAAGAAATCCTTTGCATTTTCATTATCCTTGATTTCACCTTTTATATGATCAGAAATGGATCTCTTCATGATCATAAGGCTCAATTTGTTAGCCTTCATCCATCACTCATACTTAACCTTTTCATCAGCAGTGCCAGTAGTTGTAGTACAGGTGTTAATCGGGCGGGCTGTTTAGGGCTGGACACGGAAAAAAATAGCCTGTCCGGTTATCATTTTGGGTTGGGGTTCCGGGTTGTTAGTGGGCTGGGAAATTAACGAGTCCGTACCGGGATGGGCTACTTTTTTTTTCTTTTTTTCTTATTTAATTTTATTGATACTTAAGTGTTTGCAAAATTTTAAGGCTTAGAATTAAACTTTAAACTTTGAAGTTTAAAGTTTTAAATTTGAAATTTGAATTTTAAAATTTTAAAATTGAAATTTGAAAGTAAGTGGCTAAAAAATTATTTAATAAAGTCAATAGGCAATATATAAGGATCAAACTCCGAAGGCTTTCATTTTATATTTTTATTTAATAATAAATAATACTTCAAATAATTTGCAAGTTCTATTTTGATTTTTATATTTTTGAACTTTCAAATTAAAAGTTTACAACAATTACAAAAAATAAGAAAGAGTACGTCACATGCTTTGCATCATTTTTGTAAGTTCATCCATATCAACATGAGGTTCTTGATTTCTGGCATTGCTTGAATCGGAAACATAAATCATTATATCTTCAATTTCTTGACCCTCCGCTTCATCTACCTCTTCACGCCCTTGATTTCGCCATTCTGATCTTATCCAATCTCTAAAGCACACTAGAATTTTTAAAGCTTTGTTGTCCAATGAATGACGGGTATCTCCTAGTTGCTGCCTTGCTTGGCTAAATGGGCTCTCTGATTTGACTGTTGAAATCGGCACATTTAGCACGTCTCGAGTCATGGCCGAAACAACATGAAATTGATTTGAGTTTCTCATCCACGAACCCAGCAGTAGAAATTCCTTTGTGCGGGGCTCTGGTAACTTTTGCAAGTAGAATTGGAGTTCATCAATATTCCTCTTACTGGTTTGTTGATGCTCTCCTAGTGTAGACCAAATCAAATAATCTTCAACGCCATCATTATCCTCCAAAGCATTGGTCCCAGATGTTGAAACTAAACTTGAAGGAATATTTGCATCTTCAGCAGCAGAAGCATCAACATGTTAGCATAATAATTATATAAAATTTGTAAATATTTGTGTAAATCAGAAATACAAGTTTAAATATCAGGAGTTTCAGTTGGTCCAATATCCATATAAACATATAAAGCAGTGATTAATTGGCGACAAATGGCCATTTTGATAGAATGGTTTAAAATAGCATCAATTCGGTAAATAGAGGGAATTGGGTAGAAATATTATTAAATTTATCTAGCATAGATATCCTTCTTTCTTCTTCAAGTTATGAAGTAAAATAGAAATTTCATCAATATGAATTAAACCATTTGCAATAGTAGGATAATAAGCTCTAGAAAACTCAAGTGTAGCCACATAAATTTTTTGTAAAAATTTTACTACATCTTCAATGACATCCTAAGTTCTAGATGTTAACAAATGGTTAGGATCGGTACAATAAGAATTAGCAACTTCAGTTATATGCATTGTATATTTATAACATCTTAAGAATAAATATGTATAATTCTACCAAGTAACTATTTCTTCAGGCATGAGTCTTGGTTTTAGTCCATATTGTACACATTTTTCCTTAAATGCATTTAATCTAGTACTTCTATTATTTCCTTGAATTATATCAACAACTCTTCTAACTAAAGTGATTGTAATGACCCGACCAGTCGTTTTGAGCTCTAGCGCGTCGTTCAGCGGTTTGAAGTCGTGAGCAGCTCCATTTTAAGTATTATGACTTGTAGGTGTGGTCGCAATTGAATTTCGGGAAGTTTAGAGTTGATTTGGAAAGAAAATTCTCATTTCAGAAGCCTTAAGTTGGAAGAATCAACTAAGATTGGAATCTTGAGTAAACGATCTCCGAATTAGGATTTGAAGGTTCCTGCAGGTTCGTATGATGATTTAGGACTTGGGCGTATGTTCAGATCGGGTTTTGGATAACCCGGGAGCGTTTCGACGCATATTGTGGAAGTCAGCACTTTCAAAAAAAATTCTTAGTTTGGCCTGAAGCGCATTTCAGTGATGTTGAATGTCAGTTTGGGATTTCGAGTCTGGGAACAGCTTCGTATGATGATTCTGGAATTGGGAGCACGATCGGAAGAGAATTTGGATGTCCGTAGGTCATTTTGGAATCATTTGGCTAAAGATAGAAATTTGAAGGTTTTTGAGAAATGCGACCGGAAGTGGAAGTTTTGATATCAATGACGGAATGTGAATCCGGAAGTTGGAGCAGGTCCGTAATGTCGAATATGACTTGTGTGCAAAATTTGGGGCCAATCGGACGTCATTTGATAGGTTTCGGCATCAGATGTAGAAGTTGGCAATTTCTAAATTCATTAAGTTTGGAATTGGGTGTGATTCATGGTTTCGATGTTGTTTGATGTGATTTGAGGCTTGGATAAAGTCTTCATTATGTTTTGGAATAGGTTGGTATAATTGGACGGGGTCCCGGGGGCCTCGGGTGGATTCCGGGTGGTTAACGGATCAATATTTGACGTTGAAGAAAGTTGAATGTTGTTTTCATCTGGTGTGACCGCAGGTGCGGATAAGGGCACCGCAAGTGCGATATTGGGCTGGAGCCAAGGAGGCCGTAGGTGCGGGAGATTTGGGTGCACCTGCGGAACCACATGTGCGATAAGGGGACCGCAGGTGCACAAATAGGCCTAGGCAGATTGTTTTTAAGCGAGAATTCAGACAATTCTCCATCTATTTTCACTTGTTATGGGCAATTTGGAGGAGCTTCAAGGAGAGGATTTCGTCAAGGATCGCAAGGTAAGTAATTTCTTCACGTTTTTGAATTAAACACAAGATTATTACATAGATTTGGTAGGGGAAATTGAAGAAAATTTGGAAAATCTTAAAGAAACCTAGAAAATGGTAATTTGGAGTTTTAGCCACGAATTGAGCATGAATATTTGAGTAAATTGTATATTTGAGTTAGGAACGCTATGGGTAGAATATATTTTTGAGAAATTTCGGATTTCCGGGCACGTGGGCCCGAGGGTATTTTGGTCATTTCATTGAGCGGAGTTGGGGCATTGTATAATTTGGAATTGTTGCAAGTATTAGAATATATTTTCATTGGTTTGTCGTTGTTTGGATAGTTTTGGGGCGATGTGCGTCCGTTGGAGTCGTCGGAAGGGCTTGGAAGCTGGTATTGGAATTTCGGAGCGAGGTAAGTCTCCTTTCTAACTTTGTGAGGGGAAATTATCCCCCTAGGTGAACTAATTAAGTATGTGTTACTATCTGCGGGGCTACGCTCGCACGAGGTGACGGGAGTACGTGCGTAGCTACTATTATGCCATGTCCGGGTAGCCTAGGATCCACTAGCATGCCTTACCTGTTGTACTTGTGATCTTGTCTATAATATTAGACTGCTAATATAATTGAAATTATAATTGAATGACTAAGGAAGGTAAATAACCTCCATTAGTAATGTAACTTTTTAAGGACAATTTTGACATGGTGCAGAAAATATTTCAATGACTCAAATAAACAGGTCACTTTGGTGGAAACTATCTATTAATCATAACTCTCAATTATCACGACCCAAAATCCATCAAGGTCGTGATGGCGCCGAACACCACAGTCAGGCAAGCGAACACTCCATCGTTAATTAAATTTCTATTTTAGTATTATGAAAATCGTTACTTCTATTTCATTATATAAAGATCAAATAAAGTTACTGAGTAAATAACGATGTTTTAAATAATTCAATCGAAAAAATACATCCCAAAGTCATCCCAGAACCCGGTGTCACAAGTGCATGAGCAATTTCTAAGAAAAACCAAATGAAATACAATAACCGTCCAGAATACAAATGGGACAGTAAAGAAAGTACAACGCAATACTCTAAAGGAGACTCTGCTAGCTACGGTTCGTATCGAGAGGTGCAACTCACCTAAGTCCCCATCCACCATGCCACGGCACCAAGCGGGGCCACTAGATATACATGTACATGTGCAACAAAATGCAGAACAAGTGTAGTATGAGTACAAAAATAACGTGTACTCAGTAAATATCCCGCCTAACCTCGAAGAGGTAGTGATGAGAGGTCTACTTTGACACTTGCTAGAGGTCAATTTAATATAAACAAGTGTGATGCTAAACATGGATGTTATAATCAGATAACAAATAACAACAGGATAGGACAACTTCTTCCATAAATTATAAATCTCAGTTTTCGTCATTTCAGTTAACAACTCATATCTTAAGGAAATAAACAGTTCAAATCACAGATGGTATCCAGCAAATATCATGCGCAGAAAATGCCGAGGGTCGATCAGCCCGAACCAACATAAATGTAAATTGTGCACTGTCGAAGGGTCGAACGGAGCGAACCATAGATGCATTTATTAACCTGTCGTGGCGTCCGGCCCGCTCCCATGAGAGTAGTGGAAGATATCACCCCACTCGTGGAATATAAATTGAGAAGGGGTCACACATAATCATACACATTCAAACAGTCCACCCCGACTACATCGGGAAACAAGTACCCAAGAAAATGACAATTTCTCTTTTAAATGGTCACAAAAATAGTATTTAAGTCTTTTCCAGAAATTCATTTACCAAGTTCGATAAGGTTTAAACACTTTAATTTCATCAATAAGGTTACAAGTACGACAAATAAAATATGCTTTTGAGGCCTAGACTACCCGGACATAAGCATAATAGTAGCTACGCACGGACTCCCGTCACCTCGTGCGTACGTATCCCCAACAAATAATAGCACATATTTAATTATTTCACCTATGAGGACAATTCCCTCTTACAATGTTAGAAAGGAGACTTACCTCGCTCCGAAGTTCCATAACCGGCATTCCACGCCCTTCTGATGACTCTAATCAATGCACAATGCTCCAAAACTAGCTAATAATTATTCAAACCATTAATATATGCCCAATTACTCATTATAAGCTGATTTATAAAAATTCCTAACCCAAACGAAAAGTCGATAGAATCGCCCTCGAGCCCACATGCCCGGATTCCGAAATTTTCCGAAGATAAACTTTACCCATAGCTTCACTAACTCAAATATATAATTCACCCTCAATTTCATGCCCAAATTCGTGGCCAAAATCCAAAAGTATAAATTTTCTAGGTTTTCTACCAAAACCCCAAGTTTCCACAAATTTTCATGTTAAAAATCTATACATAATCAATGTATTTAAACTCAAGGTGGGTGGGTATATCTTATCTTACTATATATGATGAAACCCCCTCTTCAAACCCTCAAATAATCGCCCAAGCCAAGAGAAAAATGAACGAAGGCCGCTCTTGCCAGTCCATTTTCGCTTCTGCGACACCAAGGCCGCTCTTGCGGCTCTGTGATGATCCAAAAGGGTCATCCCATATATTGTATCTAATTATGTGTTCCGAGGTCGTGAAAACCTCCTTCTATCTCACCTTGATTTGCATGCACAGCCCGGGCGTGTAGTCGGGAAGCCTTTTATGTGAAAAATTGATAATTGGAAATTTGAATAAAGTTGACTTCAGTCAACGTTTTTGGTAGACGGACCTAGACCCGTGATTTGACGGTCCCATAGGATCCGTAGAAAAATATGGGACTTGGGCATATGCCCGAAATCGAATTTCGAGGTCCCAAGCCCGAGAAATGAATTTTTAAAGAAAATTATTTTCTGAAAAATATAAAAGGTTTTTGAAAATGAAATTTGAGGTGAAACTTATGATATCGGGCCCGTATTATGGTTCCGAAGCCCGATACAGGTTCGATATGATTTGTATGTGTTATCTGTGAAGTTTGGAAATAAACGGACTTCGTTTGGCGTGATTCGGACCTTAATTGCAAAACTTAATGTTTATAGAAGTTTGAAGAATTTTCATGGACTTTTAGTTTAATTCATCGTGTTAGTGTTGTTTTATGTGGTTTGAAACCTCGAGCGAGTCCGTGTTACGTGATATGATTTGCGTGTGTGGTTGGACGGGGTCCCGGGGGCCTCGGGTATGTTTAGGATGCTCATCGGGTGTTATTAGCACTTGGGACACAGCTGAACCATTGCTGGTTCTGGTGTCTCGCACCTGCGATGGACCTTCCCTAGGTGCGGACACGCAGGTGCAGCGAGGAGCTCGCAGGTGCGGACTTAGCCCAATCCCCCAATCCTCGCAGGTGCGGTGTGTTTTCGACAGATGCGGAGCCGCGGGTGCGGCCATTTGATTGCAGGTGCGACCCCAGAATTTTTAGTGGGTTTTCGCACCTGCGATGGTATTTCCGCAGGTGCGGTCCCAGGGGCGCAGGTGCGGAATTGCTGGGCAATTATATCAGATCTGAGAGTTTATGTTATTTTCACCATTTTCGAATTGGAGAGCTCGGGAGAGGCAATTTTTGGAGGCTTTTGCACCTTGGTAACTTGGGTAAGTGATTTCCATCCATGATAGATCAATTTCCATGATTCCAATCTTAAATCCAACCTTTAATTTCGAAAATCTTGGGTAGAAAATGGAAAAATGGGATAAACTTCATAGACCAAATTATTGAGTTTTGATTGGGTTTTTCACCTCCGATTTGAGAGATTTTCATATGTTTAGACTCGTGAGTGAATGGGTGTCCGGAATTTACCCGATTCCGAGACGTGGGCCCAGGGAACTTTTTGGGCGTTAGCTTCAGACTTATTAATTATTTTGTTTCCTTGTGATGATATTTACTCTATGAAATCAAATTGACTAGATTTGGGCCACTCGGAGTTGGGTACTCGTGGTATTGAGTTGATTAGCGCAATCAAGTTAAGTATCTTTCCTAACCTTGTGTGGGGGAACTACCCCGTAGGATTGAGTCTTCTATGTTGATTGTAGTCCGTGTACGCGAGGTGACGAGTGCGTACTCGGACTTATTTGCAAATAGATTTCCCTTTAGGGATTTTTTTAGATCCTTATGTTCCCCGTGTATGAATTGAAATTGTTATATTTGAATTCCTGATTTCTAGTTTCATCTCTCCCTGCTCAAATTAGAAGTACTTGCCTAGCATTCCTTGTTTCTTATATGATCTTATAATTGACTTAAATGAAGACTTTATTTTTCCTACCGTTATACTATATATTTCTTCATACGATGCCTATGTGACTAAAACTAGTATAATCTCTCCCTATAAATGTCTAACAAGTAATTGGAATAT